>PVJC01001482.1:0-93114 GCA_004026665.1 Murina feae
CCCCATTCCCTGTGCCATGGACTGGAAAGTGCCAACTGACAGGAAGCCAAGCTGATTTAATGCTCACTTCATTGGTTCCCCTGCTCTCCATGCTACAACCCTGGAATGCCTATTGTCCCAAAGCCTGAAAATAGTTGGATTCATTTATTTTGTCCAGTTTTTTAGTTGTCTGCACTGAGAGGACATGTACCAGGAAGAAAGTTATTTCTTCACAGCCAAAAATCAGAGTCTGGCAAATTTTATTTAGTCATTGCATCTATAAATTACCCTAATTTTAGTTTATAAAGATACACTATTTTTTGCATAGAGATGGAATTTTAACCAGAAACAAGCGAAAAATTAGGAAAATCTGCAGATGTGGAAACTGTGTCACAAGAATAATACAGTAGGGGGGGGTGAGGGCATGAGTAGGGGGATGGGGGGAAAATGGGGCGTTAAGGACACACATGTAATACCTTAATCAATAAAGAAAAAATAATTGTCAAAAAAGAAAACAAAACTAAAAAGAGTAATACAGTAGAAAATATCACCCTAGGTGCTTCTGAAGCCCACAGTACAATAAGAAGTGCCAGGGAACTTGATTTCCTGAGAAAGGCAGGTCTCCAGTTTTTCAATCTCATGTCTACATTATTAGGCAACTACCTACAGAAATAGCCCTGTTCTGAGGCTGCTCAAAACCTTTCATGGTGTTCTACCATGAAAGAATCCCAGTGCTGAATGACTCCCAATCCTCATTTTTAAAAGTAATTTTTAAAATAGTTTTAAAATTACCCTTTCAAAAAAGCCTTTTATACCCCTGTAAAGGGCCTGCAATCCTTTTCCAGAACAGGGCAACTTGTTAATTAACTTTAATCGGTAATACTAAAATGGTACCAATCTATCTTCCAGGCCTTTTGGTTCATGCATCCTCCTCAAGACATTAAGGTTCAGGCCAACCTGAACTGAAGTTGTTCCCTAGCCCATCCTATTTCTCTGAGTCTATTGTTTCCACCTCTTGGGATACCTTAGTCTCTCAGCCACCTCATTTATTCTTACTGAAATTCTGCCTAGGAATTCCAGATCCAGTTAAAAATACTTCTCCAGACAAACAAACAGACAAATAAGCACCACATTATCCTGATCCTATTCATCTAAAAAGGATCTTTTCATCCTTTGTTTTTCACGTATCTCATATTTGTATGCTTACATTTCAGTATATAGAAGAGGCTCTGAATTGACTGAAATAAATTTTCAAGCAAATATATACTTTAAAATCCACCCTTTGTTAGTCCTGTATTCCCTTTAACAAAACAAAAAGAAAATCACTTCATAATGTAAATTTGAATACTCTTCCTTTCTGCAAAACCTGTGCGGAGGTGGTAAGAAAAGAGAATCTCTTGTTTACCTTGGCAACATTCATATTAAAGCATCTCTTTGAATTAAATCATCAGAAAGTTATAAAAGCAGTCAAGCTGATATTGTGGGCAATCGGCTACTGTTTAATTTGCAATTACATGCACAATTTAGAAACCACTTTCAGATAATTCACCCTCTGGAGTACTGCTAACATAGCTTCCAGAAAACACAACTCAACGAGGAAAAATTTCACATGGAGTAAGTTGATATGAAAGAAGAGCCTCAAACTTAGGATGTTAATCTCCTGAACTGAGAAAAGTCGTCTGTTTCCTAATTGTGGAACATATAGACAAAATAGAAAATGTGCTTTCCCCAGTAATACCTTCTTTATGTCTGGAATTTGCCATTAAAAGTGAATGCAGTTAGGTTTTGGAACCATTACATGTTTTATGCTCTATTATAGGTCACCGAAGGAAGCTTAAAACACACACACACACACACACACACAAAACACCCTGACTGGTTGCTCAATGGTTAGAGCATCTCACTTCCTAGTCAAGGGCATATACCTGGGTTGCAGTTTGCTCCCAGCACCTGCCACCCCCTACCCCCCATGTATGCGGGAGACAACCAGTCCATGTGTCTCTGTTACAGGGATGTTTTCTCTCTCTCTCTCTCTCTCTCTCTCTCTCTCTCTCTCTCTCTCTCTCTCTCTCTCTCTTTCTCTCTCTCTCTCTCCCACCTCCCTTTCATTCTCTTTGAAAAAAGCAATGAAAAAAATAACCTCAGGTGAGGGTTAAAAAACAAAAACAAAAACAGCAAAACAAAAGTAAAAACACACCAGTCTTTTCTATTTCTGATAACGCATATGAGTTACTCATTCATGTTTACTGTATTTATTTCAACCAACAACCTTTCAGCAAAAGCTTAATTACACGTGTCTTAATTACACGTGTCTTTGACAAATGGTTATACAGTTATGAAATGTGAAGATGGTGAACATAGTAGCTTATTTATCAGAAAAGGATATGATGAAGTGTGGGCTAAAGAGCAGAAATAATTTCTAAATTTTAAGAAAGGATGTTGTAACCTATTAAACACCTAAATTTAAGTGAATATATAACCTACTACCCAGGAAAATGCCTCCTGACCTTGTGATCTAGAACATTCACTGACAAACAATAGATATTCAGAAACATGGTTTGTTTGTTGTTGTTTTTTTTTTTTCATACCGCAATTCTGATTGAGGCATAAAAGAGAAGCACAGGATCCAGTCCTGGTAACAGCACCAAATAGCATGCCAGAAACCCCTAAGTGTAATCAAGAAAGCTTTATTTTTCCACAATAATAATGTTAAAAGTATACAAAGAATACACATTAAAGCGACACCATCTGGAACACCTTCTGTTTAGAGCTTTTTAGAGCAAAAATGCTCTGTATGTGGAAAATATTATTGCCATATTTTCTGTCTAAAGGCATTCATGTTCTGCATATAGAGAAAATGACCGTGAAGATTACAATATATATCTAAATAGTGACTATATTCAGTGCATGATTATCAATTTATGAACTGTTCCAGTTCAGAGCGTTCTTTCTCCTCCTTGCCTTTAAGGAACATTAATATATTTTATCACTTTAATCAAAGGTAGACAAGGACAAGGGAAAGTGTGAAATTAATTCATTAAATTTACTTATGACTTCCTATTCTGGTTCTAGCAGTTACTAGCAGGGGGGAAAGAAAAGTTTAAAACTTACAGCTGGTTGGTTTCTCGCTCTTTCAATTATTCACTATCTCTATATGTCATCAACATGAGTAATTGGAAGTTGTTTTATTTCCTAAAGCCACAATTTTATCTGTCATTGACAAGTCTAACACAATCTACTTTAACACGTGTTATTTCCCAAGGGGCTAATAGATCACATGAGAGATGAGAGAGAGGGCACTGCATTGAAATTCTCTTATTTGGACATGACATTAAAACAGCCCTTAAACAGTCATGCCTGTAATTAATGGGCTTGTTTGAGTAGTGGGAGAGAAGTATATATTCCCTATCTGGCTAGTGACACAATCATTCGTAAAGTCACCCAGGCCAAAAGCTCAGGAGTCACCTAACCCCCTAGTTTACAAGGAATTGACCAGCATCAGACTGGTGTCTCTCTCAACATCCTACCACCAATCTAGAAAGCTACCCTCATCAAAACCACTCATCAATTCCTCTTCTTTTGCTGTTATAACTGTTCTCGTGTCCTCTCTCTTATACCTCCCATCTCTCTTCTTTTTTTAAGAATCATAAAACTTTAACATAGAATAAGCTGTATTTCTGAAACTGTAATTATCAAACATCAGTCTTATCTCTATGGTTTCAAAGATTGGTTGAGACAAAAAATAAATTCTCTTATGGCCATGTGAATGAGGGCCCATTGGAATTTGAGGCAAAAGTCACAATATCAGAAATCATTTATCTTCAAATATTTGAATCACAAACTATTTTGAAAATTTGGGTAATGACCGAAGCCTGTACTATCTGGACCCTTTTCTCACTTTTAAAATTGAAAACCATCATCATTCAGAACTAAATATACACAATCTAGTGGGTTTTTTTGTGAAAAGTTGATTTAACTTGTTGGGACTACTATTTGGAATAAAAACCTCTACGTTCTTAGGTGGCTAACAAATGTGTATGTAATCCCGTAACAAAACATGGCACACTACTGAATAAACCTGAACCTCCCTGAATTAAAATTTTTAGAAGCCTTCATGCTTGAAATTCTAAATTGTTGACCCCGCCTCTCCTCCTCTGTGTCTCTTTCCCATCCAAATTTAAAGCTGGACAAGCCACCTATGGACAAACAGCACACACATCCCCTTTCTAGGTCAAATCCCTTCTACTTTGATAATCCTACGAAGCTCCAGTTTCCTTAACAAACGACCCTCACTGTTTCAGTGAACTCAGTTCCTGGCTTACACCTCATCCGGTTGGTTTCTGCTCTCTCACCTCTGCGCTTCTCAAAATCAGCAGGTGCAGTCCACACCACTTACTCAGGGAGTATCTATCCTCATCAGGCAGCACTTGATGCTTCTGACTCTTCCTTCCATCTTGAAATGCTCTTTCTAGGTGTTTTTGACACTCTCTCTTGCTTTCTGGATTCACTTCCTGGGTAAGCTAGCTTAATATTCCAGGATAGCTACTCCTCCGGACAACTGCCCTGCCTACAAAATGATGTGCATTCACCAAGGCTCCATCATCTATATATATAAAAGGCTAATATACAAAGCATCCCTGTGGGAGTTCAACTGAGAGACCAGGAGTTCTATCACTCACTATGACGTGTGCTGACCAGCAGGGGGTGGCATGGAGCACAGGAAGGCCCTAGCTGGCTGCTGGGGAAGGGAGGCCCTGGCTGGCAGCTAGAAGGTCCTGATCAGCGCTGATTGCTGGCCAGGTCTAGGGATTCTATCCAGGCATGAATTTTGTGCACCAGGCCTCTAGTGTTACACATAATGACCTCTAAGGCCCTATAGGATCTGGCCCAGGAGTATCTCCGAAATCATTACTGCCTACTCTCCCATTCATTGAAATCTCCCCAGCAGCTTCCTTGGGGGCCTTGAACATGCCAAACACAATGCACTGGGGTCTTCAAAATAGCCTTGACCTGATGCCTGGAACAATATGAAGACTGCTGCAAGGTTTGCTTCTTCACTTTATGCAAAAGATGCCTGCCCTTACCCCTACCTAAAACAGAGCACTCTCCATCAGCGCTCTCTCTTTACTTCAGTTTGCTCTAAGCCAGTTAAAATCAATGGACACAACAAAATGTAATTTTCTTTTCTGCTTTTCTTCTGTTCCCCCAATTAGTGTGCATGCTTCACGAAGGCAGGGACCATGTCTATTTTACTCATCACCATATCCTCAACAGTTACCTGATGCACAATGGATGCTTTGCATTTATTGAGAAAAGCGAATAAATTAGCTATGCATGAATCACATGCAAAAATATTTCAGGATATTATTTATTCCTCACATATCTACACTGAAAATCTACTTACAACTACCAAAGTGCTTCCATATGCTTAAATGTGAATGTCCCAAAGGCAAGGTCTATAGAAAATTATAATAACTAGTGGTACTGAGTTTCTCACAGCAAATACAAAAAATATTTAAGCTTCACCCGTATCCTCTTTCTACTGAAGAGTATATAAATATATATGTACACACATACAGGCACACACACACAGTTCAGAAAATGTCTAGCAGGCTATAAAATCATGGTTTCTCCCCCAAGAAGATAAACAGAATATCCCACTCCCTAGTTATTAGAGTCAAAGACAAAAACACACTCACCTCCCTTTCTCTACCAACAGCAAAATATCCACTTTTTCCCCATTTTGAACCATCGTGCTGATAGCTAGAGGCAGAAGAGAAAAACAGCAACACATTTCTTAAGAACATTTTACTAAGTACCCACTAAATACCCATAAAGACACAATTATCAATACTCCTTAGTCATATATTTCGGAGTGAGTCCTCATATAATTTTATGTAATAGTTACCATTAACACATACAATGAAAAACTGTGTCCAAAATATAAGGGCAAAAAAAAACCTTACTTAGCTCTTGCAGCCTTCTCAAGTTCATTCTATCTTCCTGAACTTCCTGTGTTTGAAGGCAAAAACGCAAACTAGACTTGCCCATAGCAAACCAGCCTTTTTTCCACTGGTCCAGGGCGTGGCAGTCTTTGTAGTAGAGTTGACCAATCAAATCATAATTAGCTTGTGTTAAGTTTTCAGCAAAAAAGGGAACAAAATGCTGTAAAACAAATACAGAAAAGTAAGAGAGTGAATATAGGAAATCCCTTCTTTACCTATAGCTATGAGGGAAGGCAGGAAAATTATCTTTGATTTTCTATCTTAAAGACTGAGAAGTAACCTACATTTTAGAATAACTTTTTTTTTATTGGTCAGTTCATTTTATTTATTTATTTTTTTATCTTTATTGTTCAGATTATTACAGTTGTTCCTCTTTTTTCCCCCATAGCTCGCCTCCTCCCAGTTTCCACACCACCATCTGTCCTTGCCCCCACACTGTCCTCATCCATAGGTGTACGATTATTGTCCATTCTCTTCACGCACCCCCAACACCCTTAACCCCCGAAAATTGTCAGTCTACTCCCTTTCTATGCCTCTGATTCTATTGTGTTCACCAGTTTATTCTGTTCATCAGATTTTTTATTCACTTGATTCTTAGATTCACTTGTTGATAGATATATATTTGTTGTTCATAATTTTTACAGAATAACTTTTAAACTTGCTCTCAATCTTAAAAGTGAACAGCTATTAACGCAGCTTCAAGCGGCAACATCTTAAACCATTTTTCTCCATAAATATAGAATTGAAAGAGAAAGACATTCTCTCTGTTGATGTGTGGTACTTTCCAAAATGTCAGCCTTCACTTGCATTTTTTACTGAATCTGCCATTTCCCCTTTGTGTATACCATGAGCAAGATGCTTACTCATAAAAATATGTTCACAGAAATGACTTTATAATATTGAAAAAAAATCTTCATCATCAAAACATGACCTTTTTTTGCAGAATAGTTTCCCTGGGGTCCCATATTAATTTCTTCTCTCCTTAGGGCTCTAGGAAGGTAGCTCTTAACCTCTTTTATTATAACCTTTGAAAACCTAATGAAGTATGGACATTCTCCCCAGAATCTTGTGTAAAATCTTCATGGACCTCTAAAGCTCAACCATAGTCCCCAAGTTGACCAACTTCTCTGGGTTTAGGGGAATAATGCAATCTGTAAATACCTTAGCTATTGCCTCTGTCCATCTTCTTTGGGCCTGAAAGGTTTCAGCTCCAAATAAAAATGCACGTTCTGAGGGCAAATAGATCTCAAAGGTGAAGATGGGCCTATGGCACATGAATACAACGATGCCGCCGGTTATGCTTGGCTCTTATGAAAGCAAATCACATGAATGTCAAGCTTTTTCATTAAATGCATTCTGAAAACTGGATAATGCTGGGAAATCAATCTCTCACAGTTTTCTGTTCATGGTGCGTATTTTAGTCAAATGAGTAAATGTAAATGTCAGCTCCTTCCTGTAGATAAAATCAGAGTACCATCCCCTGTCCTGAATTCTTCCCTTGGTTTCTTATCCACAGCTTAAGCTATTTCATGGAACATGCTCAGTATGTATGCTATTACCTAAAGACCTCAAAATACCCTATATCATATAGTTATCTTCCTTTTTCCTCTTTTTTTACCCAAAGCATGTTACATATCCTTCATGTTCCAATTTACCTCATCAATAAGCTCAAAACCATCTCATTTAATTTATTCTTCCCTTTACTGTCAGTTTTTCATTTTGTTAGTCAGACGTTTACTCTTATCAGATCCATCATAATATTCTCTCAACCCACTTTTTAAGTCATCTCTTCCTCTAGTTAAACTCTTGGTAATTAGGATCCCTCTTCCTCCAAACTCTTCCTTACCACTATAGCCAGCTTTCTCCCCAAAACTGCTTAACTCCTCAGTGCCTATGTTACTGAGTTCAAACTCTGTAACATGCTACTTAAGGCAACTCAGAATCTGGCTGCAACAATTACACTGTAGATGCTTTCTCCTGAGCATCTATTTGTATCAATATCATTCTACCAAGAAAGTTTTATTTTTAAATAACTATATGCTGACATAAATTCATATTATTTAAAATTAAATTTTATTTACTAATTAAGTATCATAATGCACCGAATGCACGGATTTTAACATTCCACAGTAACCTGTTAAATTAAAATAAAAACAAATCAACTAATAATCCATTTTGTTTGCATAAAAAAATCAAACTAGATTTATTAGGAAACAACAGTCACCTCAACTAGAATATATTGATCACTACTTAATGTTTCATGTAATATCATCTAATTGAAAAAGCTATGCAAATCTCTCTTTTTTTATACAGAATTTTCATTAAATACTATGCTCCTTTATAGTTAACTTTTGCAGATTTGGTTTTTGTATTTTCTCATTAATTTCGTCACAAAATGTGATGAGTAACTTCCACAACAAAGATCTTTGATGCTGTTTCTAAAAGTCCTCATAGCAATTTCTGTTTAATCTCTGAGACGATATATCAAATAATGCTTACTCTCTGAATTGCAACCTTTCTGAGACAATTAAAATGTCAAAGTAGATCTTTTAAGAAACTTAGCACTTTCACATGCTACTATATATACTTAGCATTTTGCTGATATTAATGTGAATAAATTATCAACGAATATTTTCCTTTGTCATCTATTCGAACCATGGTGCTTTAAACGAATGCGTAAATTTTGCCCTTAGTCCACTATTTTAAATAATGAGTGAGTCATAAAAATTATAGGACTATAGGTCATGAAGGAATTACTATAAATTTACTTAAGATTAGATGCAAACATGTCAGCCTTTCATAGTACCTAATGCAACGTTTTAATTTTCTCTTTTTAGTGAATTCCCTAAGGAACTTTCAGAAGCTGCAAAATGAGTAGGCTTCACACTCCACCCTCCCACAAGAAGCAATGGAAGAACTGAAATAACAAATGTCCTTGCAACACAATGTCCTTAGAACACTTACTACCTGACATGACAGGTATCAGACACGTGCTCCCCGCCTGCCGGTGGAATGACAGACTTACCCGGTGTTTATGCAGAAGTCCTCTTTGTGCACAGCCAGGCAGATGACTTCACTGATATTAATGGTGCCATTGGGAGTGGTAGACTTGTCATTTTCATAGTAACTCAAGAAGCCTCCTTCCAAAACACACCACTTTTTATTGGTCTCTAAGAATTTAAAACAAAACAAACAATAAATTGAATTGCATCACAACTCTAATTTTAAAAAAAATACATGGTTTAAATGAGCGGATTCAAATAAATCTGCTAATTTTCTATTTTGTGTAAAGAGCATGCTATTGCTTCATGACATATAAAGTTGTCATACTCTGCTCTCAAAAAATTTATAACCTAGGAGCAAGGAGTATACGAGATAAAAATAGCTGTGACACTGATGGCCAGTGAATCAGGAAGAACCAAAAAGGACAGCTGCAAAACATTGAAACAGCAAAGACAGAGGTCCATAAAGACTTGGAAAGTAAGACGATGGCTGACCTCAGGTGTGCAAAGGAAGAAGGGGTCAGAACATGGAGTGCCCTTAATGCCTTAATTTGAAACTTGAATTCATCACCACGACCGGGAGGCCAAAAGGCCAAATCCAGGACATCACTTGTTTCTGTAAGTGTTTCACTGAAATGCTGCCAGACCCATTCATTTACAGACTATCTGTGGCTGCTCTCCCACTACAGGGCCACTGAATTCTGAGAAACTGACAGCCAAATGAAAAGCTGAATCATAACCAACAGAAGGAAACTGGCAGGAGAAGACAGCACCAAGAATTTCTTTATGGGTCCTGGGAAAGAAGCTAACCAAGATCCAATCAATTCCTGATGCACTGTTCCGGGGCCTCAAATTCTGAGTCACAGAGCATATATACTCTGCACACTTCCATGTGAGTCACAAAAGACTATTACGTTTAAATGAATATTTATTGCAGATTTCTAAAATATAAAGCAAAAGTTAAAGAATTTATCAATTGGAGCTATGAAATGATTTCAAAACAATGTACTCAGATGCCTGGAATAAATTCATGGAGGATAAAGCACTAAGTATACGTTTATTCAGCGCACAGCCGATCAGCGCACACTTCAGGCATTCCACGCAGTCCTCGGGCAGTTTGTGATCCAATCTGAGGGGAGCTGTGTTTGGAATAACAACCCTCAGGTGGGCCCTTTTAAGTGAGAATCATTCATGGAGGGAAGTCACCCTCAGTCTGAAGTGAAAAAGAAAAATTTCATAGGAAAACACAGCTTTTGAAAGAGTCATGTATGACTGAAAAGGGCGTGTTTCTAAAGTAGCAAAAAATGCATTCTCAACTGCAGTCATTCCGTAATTCTGGGAGGAGACAGCGTGAAGAAAGTCAGAGGAAGGAGACCGTGCTGAAAGCTGATTTGGCCAGAGACTCAGGTTACACATCAAGTTGGGAAAGGGAAGCAAGACTGCAGGCTCAAGGCAGGGGCCAGGCCCCCAGAGCCTCACATGACAGGTGTTCAGGAGTTTGTGCGTTTCTCAGCAGACAAGTGGGAGCCCTTGGACAGTTTTAAACAAAAAGTGCCAAATACATGATGCATACAATAAATGTAAATGTGGAATCTAATTATGCAAATTCTAATGGGAGACAAATGACAGAGCTCTTTAAAAGGTGAGTACAAACTCATTTCCAGTTAGAAATATGGGCTTATGGAGATCTAGTCCTATTGCATTATCATCACTACTACCTTGATTAGCTTCATTTTCTAAGTGAAATCGGCCCAGAGGTCAGACAAGGGAGGCACCGATATGCCCTTTGAGGATTTGTAATAACAAGGCTGGGATAGCAAATCTTGACATTCCTATTCACTTGGGAAGCAAGGAAAAGCTTTAACAAAATCATGTCGGATTGCATTGGTCTGCATAGGCCAATTTGGACATGGTCTGCAGACTCTGACCTTGAGAAGTGTCAGTACCATCCATGACACTTTGTTGACTACAGAAGGAGTCTTACTATTATTCAGTTACTCAAAGGTATCCATCAGAAACAAAATAGGGGTTGCTCTCAATGAACAACCCTAAGAATGTAAGCTGTTTAAGGGATAAGAGGCCATGGGTACGGTGGCTGGACTGACTGCAGGGGCTGTTGACTCCTTCTCTTCTGTCTTAATGTTTAGACCAGGGAAGACAGACATTACCAGAATGTAGTCACGCATAGGTCAAGGACTCCAGAGGTGACCTATTGAAATGCGGCTGTGGAGTGATATGGATACCATAGTTTGAAACCTGGGCTGTCACCTACAGCAGGGAGAACATATCTAAACTCAAGGACCAACTGGAAACCGGAAGCAGCCCCCCTACTGCTCTGCCTCCTCCTCATGGGCCCCCTCATCACCACATTTATGCGCCATGCATTCTTCTACTCACTCTCTGTACATTAACTCACTGAGTCCTAGAACAGCCCTCTTAGGTCATTCCTGTTTTGACAAACCCTTTCCTTGCCTCCTGTAGACAGGCACAAAACAGCCCAGT
Organism: Murina feae; assembly: GCA_004026665.1. Classification (NCBI taxonomy): domain Eukaryota; kingdom Metazoa; phylum Chordata; class Mammalia; order Chiroptera; family Vespertilionidae; genus Murina; species Murina feae. Next base: position 11,489 of record PVJC01001482.1, read on the forward strand.
GACTTTCCTCAGGTCACACAAGGGCTTAGCATCAGGGCTGGAGGTAGAACCAGGCGGTCAGCTCATGAAGCTATGGTCCTGACTACTTCACATATTACCTCTCTGAGCCTGTTACCCATCTGAAGCACACATGCCTACTTTTAAGGTGTTAGGGTAGAGTGGAGATCATACCTTCTAATACCTATGTTCACAGCAAGGCTGAGATAATTCAGGGAAAACTATAATTTGTAGAAAGCATAAATAAGTTATTTCCTGATGAAGAATTTCCTAACCTGATCATAATCAGCTTCCACTGAAACTAAGAATACACACTAGGTATCCTTTTCATTTTAAATAAATGTGTTTTAGCCTTGAGGAAACTTTTAAAAACTGTACAAGCTAGGCACTTAACAGATCATCAAAAATCCTCAATGCTGCCCTAACCTGTTTGGCTCAGTGGATAGAGCATCGGCCTGCAGACACAAGAGTCCCAGGTTCGATTCTGGTCGAGGGCATGTACCTTGGTTGTGGACACATCCCCAGTAGGGGGTGTGCAGGAGGCAGCTGACTGACGTTTCTCTCTCATCGATGTTTCTAAACTCTTTATCCCTCTCCCTTCCTTCCCGTTAAAAAAAAAAAAAAAAAAAATCCTCGATGCTAATCTATGAAATTAAATATAAATAAATGATACAGTTTCTAGTAGTAAACCCTATCAATGACTTTCTTTTTAAAAATCAAGCACTGGCTCTGGCCAGTTTGGCTCCATGGATAGAGCATTGGTCCGCAGACTGAAGGGCCCCATGTTCGATTCCAGTCAAGGGCATGTACCTCAGTTGCAGGCTAGACTCCGGCCCTGGTCCGGGCATATGTGGGAGACAGCCAATCGATGTGTCTCTCTCACATCAATGTTTCTCTCTCTGTGTCTCTCCCTCTAAAGAGAGACTGTTCCTTCCACTTTCTCTCTCTCTGCAAATCAATGGAAAAATATCCTCAGGTGAGCATTTAAAAAAAAAAGAAGAAATCAAACACTGTGTCAACAAATCAAAGTAAGATGCTAAAAGGAAAGAATATGGTTGAGGGGAGAAAACAGAAAACAAAGGCAGGCTGCTATTCTTCAGCTCTGTACTTAGGTTTAACACGAGCTATCAATCTTTCTTTCCATGAACACTAAATTGGGAAGGAAAAGAAAAATACAGATCAGTCTTCATAACCAGAGGCTAGAAGAACTTCAAACCCTGAAAACCTGAGCTGACAGTTTGAAGCCTCCGTAACTCTCTAAAGGACCGCATGCACTTTATTCCCTCGCTTTTTCTTGGTTTTTAATCATTTTGCCTCATGGCGTCCGGACAAGCACTGATGGAGTGGTGCGGACCAGGTGCTTGCCACTCAGAGGCAGAGGTGACAACCACAGTCTATTCTCTAAATCTTTCCAAATAATTAATCTTTCCATAAAGCTGGCCCTCAATAGGAGTGACACCACAACAGGATCTTGAGGGCAAAGAGAGAGAGGAAAAACAAAAACACCAGAACTTTATACTTCTTAGTAGTTTGACTTTTTCTTCTTCATCTTAAGTAGGCTCTTTCTGAAGAAAATATGCTTTTTTTTTTTTTTTTTTTTTTGCCAGCAATGATACATGTTTATTTGTACACAGGAGAAAAACAAAACATTAACACGTCACTCACACTCTTACACTGGTAGTACCGTAACTAGAGAAATGGTCATTTATTGAACAAGTAGTTATTACACGATTACTATGTGCTGACACGGTTTTAGGCACAAAGATTTGATAATCCCAAATAAACCAGAAAATGCTGATGTTGGCTTTCACTCCAGAGGGAAAGAGAAACAAATTAATGAAGGAGGATCTCCTTCATGCGCTAAGTGCTACGACGGAAATCAGTGGCAGACTATAAAAGGAAGAGCTGGCAATGGGCACAAACTTTAGCCAAGTGCCCAAGTGGCCTCTCTGAGTAGGTGGCCCTGAACTGATCCCTGAAAGAGGACAAGGAGTCACAATGGGGAGGGGCCTCCTTGCAGAGTGAACAGCAACTGCAAAGGGAGGCAGAAAAGAACATGCATGTTGTAGAAACAGACAGGAAGCCAGTATGGCCAAGCATGATGCAGCAAAGGAAGGAATGTATCCTGGGAGGGGAAGCTGCTAAGTGTACTTGAACAAGGGAAGTACATGATCTGCTTTAACATTTTTAATAATCACTGAGTCTGCTTTTTGGAGAATGGTTTGGAAGGAGCTAGAATAGGTATTGGCAGACAAATAGGGAGGCTGCAACAGCCCAGGTAGGACATGATGGTCCCGGGGCTAGGCTAGGAGGGGAGATGGAGAGTAGCCACCTAATTCATAACCCATTTTGAGTTTGAAGTGATAGACCTTGCTGAAATACTGGATGGAAGAAATGAAGATGACCAAAGAATACCCTGCCAGGAGATTATATCCAATACAATAATTTCTGTGTGTTACATAGCCAAAGCATAAAAGGTCAATTTCACATTATTTAAAAGAGATTATTCTAAAAGGAGAAAACATCCCAAATTATATTGCACAGAGAATGCACTAGTTTCTATTTTTTTAATTTTAATAAAAAAAACTGTAATTAATTTTAGAAGATAAAAGGAAACAATAATTTAAACTTTAAAACATCAGTCCTCAAGTGATTAAAAAAAAAATCAAACCATATTTCAAGGAAGTCTATAAATAGTATAACCACAATTGTCAAAAAAATAACTAATCTTATTTTCAACCTGCAGGGTGCTCATGCTTCACTGGAAAGCTTCAGAAAGAAAGTCTTCTATTTCAAATCCCTACTTCATCCTCCTACAATGGTTTGAAGAGTAAGTCTAGGATCTCCTACTATTTAGATGAAACATTCTAGAAAATGTGTAAACTTATTTGCAAACACATTAATTGCCTTATTACTCAATTATTACTTAACTAGAAGCCTGGTTCACAAAAATTCGTGTATTGGGGGGTGGGGGTGTCCCTCAAGCCTGACCTGCCACCACTCACAGTCCAGGAGGCCTCAGGGGATGTCCCCATCACTTCACTGCTGCTGCCACTGCTGGCTACTGCACTGCAGGCCCTTGGCCCTCACAGCCACCACTAGGGCTGCTGGCTCTCGTCCCTCGCTTATTAGTGCTGGCCCTGCCCCCCCCCCCCACTGGTGGGTGGGGGGTAATCTGGGGCCAGGCCAGCTGTGGGAGGTTGAGGTACAGCACGTTGCACCCCGCCCAGCCTCTGTGCAGATGTGGTGCAGGGACTGGGCCTGTGTTGCTGCCTCTGTGACTGCCTCTGTGGAAGGGGCAGCACTGGGACCTGGACTGCACAGCCCCCTCTCCCGCTGCCTCTGTGGAAGGGGCCTTGGTGCTGGACTAGCCCATGCTGAGGCCTCTCCCGTGTCACCTCTGCAAAAGGGGCCATGGAGCTGCCTTCCTCCATTCCCACGGCTACCACCTCTCCCGTGCTGCTGGCTCTCCCGCACCACTGGCCCTCAGCCCTGACAGCCGCTGTGGCTTTGTCAGGAAGGACTCCAGATGGTCGTCTGGAAGACGTCCACTCTAATTAGCATATTACCCTTTTATTAGTATAGATAACTGCTGTGGTCAATTCACAGATTATTCAGGTACTTTCTCCTTCTTTCTTATCAGTCAACTTTGGACTATTTAAGGGTAAAGCACTGGTAAGGAGGAACAGAAGATGAGACTATCTCTGTAAAATTCATCACTGATTATTGAGTTAGAATGAGCTGAGGAAGACATTAAAAACCAATTGTTGAAAGAAGCAAAAACCTCTAAATTCAAAGGATAAAAATGCTCTGCCACTGGCCAAAGTGCTATAATAACAATTATAACACAGCTCAGATGGAAAACACTGCTTCGTGCTGAATTCCTCCATTTTTTCATGTGCAAATCAGCATAATATCAGCTGTCTTACCGAGTTTTTATGAGGATTACAATTAATGTATGTAAATACCTAAAGCCTTACTAAAGGGCTGCTACTATTTTCAGAAAAATCGAATGAAGTCCAGTTAATCCCAATAGAATTCTGCTTGGGGAAATACTTTCTTTGGAAATAAAGCATTTACACTGAAATAATCACTTCAAGTGCACAAGAATCCAGATGAACACTTTGAAGTGGGGTCTTCATCCTGCGGTTCCTTTGCTGGAGTAACAGAGCCGGATCACAGCACCCAGGGATCTAGGGTCAGGGCCGGAGCCTCAGAACGCCCACCATCCATGGGCCTGTGGAGCTTAATCTCTTAAACTCTCTTTGTTCCAGGAAGATAGATCTCATAGTTTCCTGGTATATTTCTAAAATTAGTTCAAATATTTGTCGCATGAGCATGAGGCCTGTGTCTTTTCATTTTGGTGTTTCTAATGCCTGCCTAGCACATGCTTGACACAGGAGCTGATGGGTAACTGCCTACAGGGCCTCGGCTCAGGTAATTCCCAAACCTAGCATATAGGTTGCTGAATCAAATCAGTTCACATCAGTATTTGGAAATCATGCTTAAGCTTTATTTTATATACACACACAGTTACCACCAGAACAAACGGAACTACCTAATATTATTTAGTGTGCTGATAGAATAAGCACTGAAAAGTTGTCACTCCTTCCTCTGTGTTCACATTTACCTATATTATCTCCCCAGTTAGGGTGTCTGTCCCTAAGGGAAGGGGCTGAGTTTCACATTTCTTTGGAATAACCTTTAAAACCTGAAACAGAATTGGTTGGCCCTACGGTAGACATCAATGAATTCTGTTGAGAATTCCCTCAGCATCCCAACCCAGTGGTAATTCCCGGTTGCAGCTCATGAAATATTATCTGTGCCTGGAAGCATTTATAAATCCTAAAAAAACATATTTTTCTACTACAAGATCAAATCTAATATCTTAAGGGGGAAAATATCACAATGTAAACCTGTTTCGATAATGAAAGGCAGTTTTATCGGTAACCAAATCTCAAAGGAGCAGGAAAGCTACCTTCCAGCAGTTTCTTCTCTGCAGAGAGTCTGGAAGCCCCAGGAGCCTGGTACAGAAAGTCACAGAGGAACGCGCACTGGGCGGACTCTTGACTTAATCCACCTTCGGAATGAATGTCGTGTTGAGGAAAATCTAGAGAAATTACAGAAATAATGCATTTGACATCTAAAATGAAACTTTAACTTTGCTTATGAATATGGAGGTGAGGTTTGAGCTAGAAGAAAAACTACTTCAAATATGCCACAGAATAAATACACAGAAATATTTATTTTACTTTGCATAAAACTTGCAAAAATAAGCACTTATGTTGTGTTTATTATTCATATATGAAAATCGGATTTGACTTTGGTGCAAATGATAATGTAGGATTAACTGTTTTAATCTTCCATTTGTAAGATTAGAGAAACGTAGAAGATTTCCTACACTTTTTCTGAAAATAAAACGTACTCTGACGCACCTTCCATCTTTTTGGTAGTTCCATTTTTCTTCACTCTGACGGCTTGTCTCATTTGCAAAATAAACAGATTTGGGCTTCTATCCATTAAGGGACACATCAGAAACAGCCAGGCTAATGAAGGGATGGGGGCTAACCTGAGAACTTGTTGTGGTAGAGAAATTCCATCTGCAGACTCTGCCCGGCCTTCTTGGCCAGCTGGTAGGGGGTGCTGTGCACGGGGTCTCCGGTTGCACACATGACGTCTGCTCCGCTGAAGAGCAGAGCCATTGTTTCCAGAACATCTGATTTCACCACAGCAGCACACAGAGCCTGGCCATTGAAAGAAAACATAACTCTTAAAGGCAGAAAATGCAACTCTAGCTATTAAAACGAGTGGAAGTCTGTCCATTTACGATATGAAGCTTGTATTCCTTCTTAACTAAGAAATATAATTATATGTGTGCCCAGAACTGAACAATAGGCACAGAAGGCCCGCTTTGCATGAATTTAAATGATAACCCAAGACCTCCAAGCCTCAATTCATTGTTTTGTAGCTGTGATATTCCAAACCTTCTAATCCAGAACATTTGCTCTGGAAGACACTTTTTATATTTACATACAATGACAATGACTGACATTCAGAAAATTCTAAATGTTTCAAATGTAATGAGGTGCCCACTGAATGTTTTGTCATATTAATGTATGTACATATGTGCATGTGCATGTAATATATGTATGTATGTAATGTCCAGCCTAATCGGGATCTGTATATTCTTTCAATTTTTGTTGTGTTGTGGTAATTTGAAAGATGAGCTCCAATTCAGAACCTTCCCCTTTGTGGGAGGGGTAATGAGGCAAGCAGGAACAGTAAACAGACACAGTAAAACATTGTTGACCTATACTAATAAGCTACCTTTACGTATCTTCTCATCCTCTCTTCCTGCTTCCTCACTTTACTGGCTTCCCATGTTCTTCCAAACCCTCTGATTTTGCACCCTGATTCCATCTGACTTCAGCTTCAAGTTCATCATTTACCTTCTCTCTGACGTGGTGCATCTGGACAGATCACTAATTAATTTGCCCTCCACACTTCAATCTCAGGATAACCGCTCATTAGCTACCCCAATGGGCAGCTCAGAGTGTGCAGCCAAGGAGTCTCAGGATGTATTCACAGTTCCTGTCTCCTAGTTAAAAAGTACTTGTCTTTTACACCATGGTCTAGCTGACATCCAGAATTTCCTTCACTTCAGAATCAAGAAGCCTGTATTCTTATCTGGCACTAATTATCTAGATGATCTCGGGCAATCCTTTCTCCAAACTCTCTGGGTCTTAGTTTTTTGACACCTGAAAAATGAGGACGTTAGAAAATATAACAGCTAATGTCCCTTCCACTTGGACCACCTTCTCACTGTAATCATACGTGTTTCTTCTTCTTACCTCTTTCATCATCCTAGTCTTATCCTTCACAATACTGTATTTGTTATGGCCTATTTATTGAAGCTCATCTGTTTATGGTCAGTCTTTCCTACTGAAAATCACTCTCATGAATGAAATAAGCACATCTACTTTTTACTACAAACTGTATTCCCCAACACTAAAAGATAATCCACCAAGTTTTAATATACCTATTTACCAAGAACACTCAATGGGGAAATGAGGTTGGGAAACTGGATAACCACATACAGAAAAATGAAACTGGACCCTATCTTATGAGACTCACATAAACTAACTCGAGCCCTGGTTGAGTGGCTCAGTTGGTTGGACTGTCATCTTATGCATCAAAAGGGTGGTGGGTTCAATTCCAAGTCAGAGCATATACCTAGGTTGCAGGTTCAATTCCCGGTTAGGGCGCATACAGGAGACAACCAATCAATGTTTCACTTTCAGATGTCTCTCTCTCTCTCTCTCTCTCTCTCTCTCTCTAAAAATCAATAAAAACATATATCCTTGGGTAAGAATTTTTAAAAAATTAACTCAAAATGTACTAAAGAATTAAAAATAAAATCTGATACTATAATACAGTAATCTTCTTGACAGTGGTCTTGGCAATGTTTTTTGAATATGACACCAAAAGTACAAGCAACAAAAGCAAAAATCAGTGAGTGGGACCATATCAAACTTCAAAGCTTTCTCACAGCAAGACAATCAACAAAATGAAAAGGCGACCTAATGAACAGGAGAAAGTATTTGCAGACCATATACTATCCAAACGGTTATTATCCAAAATTCAAAATATATAAAGAACACATACAACTCAACTTTTAAAAATCAGATTTGGTAACGGGCATAGAAACAAATTAGACATTTTCCAAAGAAGATATCCAAATGGCCGACAGATACATGAAAAGATGTGCAATATCACTAATCATCAGGGAAATGTAAATGAAAATCACACTGAGATATCATCTCATACCTGTCAGAATGGCTATGTTGGAGAAGACAAGAAATAACAAATATTGATGAGGATGTGGAGAAAAGGGAACCTTTGTGCACTGCTGGTGGGAATACAATTTAGTTCAGCCATGTTGGAAAACAGCATTAATATTCCTCAAAAGACTGAAAATACAATTATCACAGGATACAGCAACCCCACTTCTGAATGAAAATATATATATATATATATATATATATATATATATATATCCTATCTAGTAAAAGAGTACTATGCAAATTAGGCATCACTCTTTCACAAAGATGGCCGCCTCCATGGCCACAAGATGGCAGTGCCAATAGCCACATCCTCCTATCTAATAGCCTATCTAATAAGAGTAATGTGTAAATTAGGTGTTACTCCATCACAAAGATGGTGGCCCCCATGGCCACAAGATGGCGGCGCCCAGTCCGGCTCAGTTCCGCCACTAAAGTGGTCAGGTCGGTTAGCCAGGCAGGTGGCAGGGGAGGCAGGGGGCTCTAGGGGTGGAACAGGCAATCAGAGGGGTCTGGGGGTCCCCTGCCCAGGCCTGCATCCTCAGCCAGAGGTTACAGGCCTGGGCAGGGGTGGAGCTGGGATTGGAGGGGCAGGGGTGGAGCTGGTGATCAGAGTGAACTACAGAGGAAAAATCTTTTCTTACCGCTCATTGGCTAAGCTCCCTGTATATCACTGGTAATATTCTTAGTAACTTGGGTAATAAGAATCCAAAAAGGTGATCTAGAGTTTTTCCATCACACTCCTGGAGAAAAAAAATGAAGGTCCACTGCTGGAGGGCTAAGAAATGTCATATCCTGCCCTAGCCAGTTTGGCTCAGTGCATAATGCCTCAGCCTGCTGACTGTAGGGTGTGGGTTCAATTCTGACCAAGGACATGTACCTAGGTTTCAGGCTCCTCCCTGGCTGGGACCCAGGTCAGGGCTCATGCAGGAGGCAACCAATCAAAGTGCTCCTCTCACTTTGATGTTTCTCTCTGTTTTTCCCTTCTTTTCTACATTTTCTAAAAATCAATGGAAACATATCCTCAGGTGAGGATAAAAAAAAAAAAAAGAAATGTTATATCCTATGAAAGACACATCTTGAAAATGCCTGAAGAAAGTTGTCATTTTTTCTTGGTGAAGGGACTGGAGTCCATGTTGATGAAAACACCTTGGTGGCTGCAGTGACTGGCAGTGGCTGCAGCAGCAGGGTGATGGGGCTGGTGGCTTCCCCTGATTAGCCTGGTCGCCTCCCACAAAGGGAGGCCAGACTGCGGCTTAGGCCTGCTCCCCAAGGGGAGCAGGGAATGGGCCTATGCCATCAGTAGGACATAGCCTGAGGGCTCTCAATATGTGAGAGGGGGCAGGCTGGGCTGAGGGACACCCCCCCCCAATGCACGAATTTCATGCACCGGGCCTCAAGTATATGTGTGTGTGTGTGTGTGTGTGTGTAATATATATGAAATAAAAACAGAATATTGAAAAGCTATCTGCATTCTGATGTTCATTACAGCATTATTTTTCACAATAGCCAAAATATGGAAATAACTTAAGTGTTCCTCATTAAATGAGTGAAGATCAAGTGGGTAGCATAAAATAGTCACAGAAGACCTGAAATCTCTCAGCCAAAAGCAAATGACAGTTCAAATCAACAGCACTAAGCAAAGCATTGCTTGTAATAATAAATGAAGTGAATAATGTTAATTCTGGTGACAGCAAGTCAGCAATGTATGAGCTTAAGTGTGTCCTGTCCCATTAAAATAGGGAAAGTTGCCAGGGGTTTAAGAATAATGGGATATGCCTACATTAGCTGAAATCTGTGGACAGAGAGTTTATCTGCAATTGATGACAACTCTTTTAAGAGAAACAATGAGAAACCATGGATAAAGTCTCACAAAAGGAAATAAAATGAGATTAAGCAATAATTTCATCAAATAGCAAAATATTTTTCATTTCTTTCCAAAATCCTTGGCACGTGTTTAATAAGACACTAAAATGCATGTCTATTGTTATGTTTTATTGGATACCTTATTTAATTCTTCCTTGGTGAGAGATGCCAAAAGCGTTTTTCTGAATCTCCCTTCTTTGTACTTCTGAGTAATGAAGGTTTTTCTCTTTTCTACTGGCGCATCCATGTGCAATTCTTCATCTTTTTGAAGGTTACCAGCCCAAAAGTCATTTGCTCTTTTGTTTCCAATGACAATAAAAAGCTGAATTATCAAAAAATTATAAGATATATCAGTTCTTAAAATATTACTTAAATCTGCAGAAAACTGACTCACATGATAAATGAAAGCATAACTTAGTATAAAATATGCAAAAACACAGGAAAGATCCAACTTTTTCAGGAAGATGGAGTGTGAAAGCAGACACGATTTCTATTTTAAATACAGTCTAGCTGTTCTTAATAACAGTAAAAGATTAGCGAGGAAGGAAATGGCAAGCCACACAAATTGCAGCCAAAGCACGATTATTTTTCGAAGCTCACATTGAGACAGATTCATTTAAAATGGCTGAGTAGGTGGACTAACGTGGCCGGGAGTGGTGCTGAATCGGAGCAGAAAATGGAATTGGGAGACAGCAAGTCAGACATAATCACAGTTAATGACACAGCATGGCCAAGATAAAGAATGGCGAATTTTGCCCAATGTTTTCATCACTTTTCCAATATTACATCCATGCTGGGTTAAAAAGAAAGTAACTTCTGGCTTCATGACGGAGCTGCCAAACCCTTAAAAATAGTTATTACAATTAAAGCTCCTTGTATTTCTTTATCTTTAAAATAACTAATCATTTAGGAAGCATTATGAAAGTTAAAGGAGAAAGTTGCTACTATCAGAGAAGCTATAAGCCATCTCTCCAATGTGCTGAGAAGTTGATCTAGGAGTCCCTAACGTAAACTTCTAACCGGCATCGCCCCTCCCAGACCACAGCAAGACCAGGCTTACCTCGATGAGCTCATTACTCCAAATGCTTGCGTCCATCTTTAGACTTCTAACCTTGGAATCCTTTGGTCCTAAAGATCTATGTTGTCCTAAAGTCAAAAACAGTCGCATTCTATTTTAATTCATATGCAAACATATTTAACTCTTTAAAACAGTATTTATGTGTCCAGGGATGTGTGTGTTTATATTATTTTTCAACTGAAAATATGCTGATGTCTATTTTCACCCAGGAGTAGTGATGGTGTTTATACAGAAATCATAATCAACCACAGTGAAGTTAACAGTAATCACATTCATCACCATCCTGTACTGGCATAAAACTATACTCTTAAAGGTGTGGAGAGATGTATATGTGCATGTGTGTACATATGTATGCATGCACATATGTATGTATATCCATACATATCTAATTTTTGCATTGTTTGGTAATTAGAAATAGTAGGTCACTAAAAATATTTTATAATGGGTCTGTGTAAATTATACATATATAAAAACAGTTATTATCCCTTTATTCTTAAAAAAACTAGCTACAACTCTAATAAATGGGTACTTAATCTTCAATGGAGTCTATATATATATATATATATATATATATATATATATTCCTATTAATTTCAGAGAGGAAGGTTGAGGGAAAGAGAGATAGAAACATCAATGATGAGAGAGAATCATTTATCGGCTGTCTCCCACACACCCCATACTCGCAATCAAGCCCACAACCCGGACATGTACCCTGATCAGGAATTGAACTGTGACCTCCTGGTTCAAAGGGCTACACTCAACCACTTAGTCACTCCAGCGGGCTTCAGCAGATTCTTTATTCTACTATTGTATGCATGGTAGAGAGTAACAGCCAGCATTCTATTATTATCAGTTCAATTCTGCCTATAAATCAACAGTCAGTCGTTCCTGGGCACCCAGGCCTGTTCAGATGCTTTACTGTCTAAGGTACCGAGAGGGAAAAAGGTATACAAGACATTACCTTTGATCCTAAGAACCTTCTTCCTTAAAGCATGAAAGAGTGCTGGAAATTGATTATTTTGATGCTGGAAACTGATTGTTTTTAACCTACTTTGGTTGCTCTGAAAGGTCAGAGCTATGCACCCATTGTTTAAGTTGAAACATTGTTAATTACAGCAAATCCCCACCTGTTAATCACATGTAAAATTCTTCCTTGGAATTTCCTGCCTAAGGATATGGTTGTTTTCTCAGAGACTCAATAAAAGGCTGGTGAGACCCAGGCATCAGTGGGCAATCTACCCTGGTAGAGGAAAGATGCCACGTCTGGTCCCCCAGTTTCCAAATTGATTCTCTTCTAGTCTCTCTTTCTCTTCATTTTGTGTGCGGCCTCCTTCAGAACTCGAACCCTGAACAGGAACCCTGAACCACGCTGGACGTGGTAGGGGCTTCAATAAAAGAGTTCCATTCTTTGTCTAAAAAAGGCTCCTCTCCTCTGGTCTTTGAGCTGGAAACTACTCAGAACACAAAGCCCTAGAACTCCCAGGGCAGGAATTTGCACAGGTTTGCATTTACAAAGAACACCTAAAAGCAACTGAGAACCAAGTAGGAAGAACTGGACAGAGGAGCGTAGAGAAGACATGACAGAATCTGAGTTAAGGCAACAGAAAGAAACAAAGTGGAGGGCAGATTCAGAAATACTGCAAAGATGAAACTGATGGACCCGGTGGCCTGTGAGGACAGGGGAGGGGTCAGGAGGCTCTCTGGGATTCTAAGCTTTCCTGTAGGTGGGCATGACGGTTCCGACCAGGATTTGGAGTATAGGAGAAAGTGCAGTTTTATGTAATGAGCTGGCCATCCATCAGAGCTCCATTTGTAAAATGTTAATTTTTTTTAGGGATGTTGGGAAGATCTAAGAAGAGGTTCTAGTAGGTAGATATGAGTATTGGTTTCCAACAGAGTCATCTGCATAAAAATGAGTGCTGAATTCCAATGACAAAAATCACCCCTCAGGAACATCCAGTGGAAGACAGCAGAGCATGCCACCCCAGGGAACACACCTATTGCAGGAGCAGGCAGAGGTAAAGAGAAAGGATAAGCAGAGTAGAAAGAGCCCACAATGAGGAAATGGTCTCCTGGAAGCTGAGGGAGGATGGGAAGTCATAAAGCATCAGATTGCTAATTACTGCAGAAGACAATAAAGACTGGAGCTGACCACACAGACATGGAGAAGTAGAATACATTGGTAAATGTGGGGAGAATAATTTTACTGGAGTAGAGAGAAAAGAAGACGGATTAGAGATGCTAAAGAAAAACTAGAAAGTTAAAGAAATGAAGAAAGCCCATGCAGATGACTACTCTTGAAACATGTGTCCATTAAAGAAAAAAGGACAAAGATTGATATACAGAAGGGAATGGTGACATTTTCAGATGGATCTCTCTCTCTCTCTCTCTCTCTGGTGTTAACAGGTCAGACTAAGGCTGGCTTATATACTGAAACAAAAGGACCACAGCTGAACAGCTACACAGAGAGTGAGAAGAAAGGAAAGAAAGGGAGCACAGGTAGAAAGAGCAGCCTTGGACAGCACAAACGCTATGTCTTCCTGACACTGGAAAGGAACATAGCAAAGTAGAGGGGGATTAATGGATGCTCTTTGCTGCTGCTACTGATGTTGTTCATTAGCTGTTTGGGAAATCTATCCTGTGGTGATGAGAAATGTGGTAGCACCAAGAGTATTAAGGGTTTAAAGCAATGGTTCTCAACCTGTGGGTCATGACCCCTTTGGAGGACCAACGACCCTTTCACAGGGGTCGCCTAAGACCATCATGCATATCAGATATTTACATTACGATTCATAACAGTAGCAACGTCACAGTTATGAAGTAGCAACGACAATAATTTTATGGTTGGGGATTACCACAACATGAGGAACTGTATTTAAAGGGCCAGAAGGGCCCTGACAGGTTTGGCTCAGTGGATAGAGTATCGGCCTGCGGACTGAAAGGTCCCAGGTTCGATTCCGGTCAAGGGCATGTACCTTGGTTGCGGGCACATCCCCAGTGGGAGGTGTGCAGGAGGCAGCTGATCAATGTTTCTCTCTCATCGATGTTTCTAGCTCTCTGTCTCCCTTCCTCTCTGTAAAAAAATCAATAAAATATATTTTAAAAAATTAAAAAAAAGGACCAGAAGGTTGAGAACGACTGGTTTAAAGCAACTGTTCTTGTCTTGGCTCCAGCTGACTTGGGTGCTTCTCCTCCATGTCACTCAATGAAGCCTGTACTCTACTCTTGCCCTTACCCTCCTCTATTATAATCACTATTGACATGCTGCTACAGGAAATCCCATGCCTTCCACATCTTTTTAGTTCCTAGGTCAGCACAGTACCTGGTAGAGCAAAAAGATGCATTAAAGTTTGGGTTGGGGCTAACCTTCTCCAAGATCTCCATGGTTTCACACTTAATTTGGGGTTCTCTGCCTGCATTCACTTGGGCAACTGTCTAAGCTCCCAATACAGTGAACTAGTAGACAGTCTGTTGGGTGTAAGGCTACAATAGGAAAACTAGCCATGGCACTGGTTACTTTCATAACTCTCACTACACTTGGAAAATGCTTCCGGACAAAAATTCTCACTAGAAGAGAGGTAGCAGACCTGGTATACCCACTTTAGAGCTCTGAACAACACTGATGTGAAAAATAGAATTTATAAAATATGACCAAAGAAAAAAAGGATAAATCCTACAAAAAGCAAGTGTGTTCAGCATGTGTTCTGGAACACATTCCCCTACAATCTAAAAATGTTGACGCTGTCTTTTTACAACCCGTACATGGACCAGCGGGCGCAAAAAATGATGACATGCTTAAAAATCAACTTTGATACCTAAGCCATGCATAAGAGAAATTTAGAACTGCATTTCTAAAATTGATTTAAATGTAATAAGCTTTCTGTTTTTATTTTCCACAACCATTAGCTGGGACACATTATTTATGACAATAAACAGCCTTCGATGCCAATCTGCCACAGACAGTGATGAGCGTAACTCATCACTAATTACCTGCGCACTTCTTGCAGATGACAACGCAGAGATTGATGGATGCCCAGTCGGGATCCGGGGCTTTGCAATCTGCACAGTTCCTGTTGGACTCATTGAACCAAATCTTCTCAGCTACTTCATAATCAGAGAGAGTTTCTGCTATCGATTGCTGCACAGCTTCAATCCACTCTTGTTTCTCCTTTTCAGACTCGGCTACAAAGCTGAAACAGTTAATGTTTCTGCATTATTGATCTCCCTGGCAAAGGCCAATTAAGCGGTATGTTCAGTTTGCATATTCATTTCACTCACACATTACACAGCAGCTGAAAAATGTGCCTTACAGGCAGCTGGATAGTCTCTTCTGTTAATCACCTAATTTGGAAATCTATTTATTTTCTTTAATTCTTCACATTGCTTATGATTTCATTTATAAACCTGAAGCAAAATTAACATGTATATTTTCCTGACCAGGATATAAAAATTGTCTTGTTAGGTCAAGAGATTAAATGAGAGGTTCTGTTTCCTAAGTAGTGGTTGTATAATAATTAATGGGAGATTATCACAGTTTCTGATTTATAGGGTTACTTCCCCAAGGAAGAATGCCAGGAAAGTCTAAAACTAAACTACAAAACTACCCACCGGGAATTTTAAATTTTTTAGTACTATAAATAGATTCTTTTGTCATTCAAAGAATGTACAGATGGATTTAAGAAACTGAGAAATTAAAAGTTTTTAGTGATCACTATTCAACAGAATTCCAACTCATTTTTAGCCATGTTTGGAGGATTTATTCTAAATCTTAGTGTCTATTGGGTGCCTCAGTGAAAGAATAAAAATATTAAACATCAGTTAATTAAACTCTTTTAAGAAATATTTACTGAGTACCCACTATGTGCCCAGTCAATCACCCACAGAACAATGCTTCACATCACAATTTTCTGTTCTGAAGAAAAAATGCTTTGAAATACAATGAAAATATAGATAACTAGCATAAGTGACACAGTGAGGAAGAAAACTGAGTGGCCTGTGTGGATTTTGGTTGACGTTCTTTGTGATACCATCATCACTATAATAGTTAAACATTTCTTATTGGTTTCTCTTTCTATATAGACATTGGTCACAGGCAATATGGTTCAATAGAAAACAGATATTTGGTCTTTACTGGTACATAGCTCTAAAACCATTGGAACAATAAAAGTGTCTTTTATCTGCTAATATGATAACTTGTGGCTGGGAGTCTAGATGGAGCTGGACACCAGAAATACCAACGTTTGATTAGCGCTGGAACTTTCAGCCAGGCCCACCCCCTGATCTCTGGGAAGGAGGAAGGACTTGCGATTGAGTTAATCACCAATGGCCAAAGATTTGATTACTCATGCCTCTGCAATGAAACCTCCATAAAAACCCCTAAACGACAAGGTTCTGAGGAGGGTGGCACATCCAGAGAGGGCACAGAAGCTCTGTACCACTAATCCGCTGTGTCCTGCCCTAGGCAGCTCACCCATCTGGCCTTTCCAGGGTTGTGTTCCTTATAATAAACTGGTAATGGTAATTAAACTGTCTCTCTGAGTTCTGTGAACAATGCTAGCAGTTTATCAAACCTGGGGGAAAGAGAGTCAGGGGAACCCCATCGTACAGTCAATGTGCACAGAAGTGTGGGTACCCAGGGACCCAGTACTTGCAACTGTGGGGCTGAGCCATAAGGCTGTGGGGTCTGATGCTCACTCCGTATGGCAGAATAGAAATGAACTGTGCGACACCCGACTGGAGTCCCGAGAGTCGGAGAATTGAATGGCATGAGGAAAACCCCACAGATTCAGTGCCGAGTGCTGTGAGTAAAAACAGCTCAGTCAATGCCTACATTTTCAGTTGGAGCATGAATCTGTACAGGTGAAAATAAAGCTCATTATTCCTCACATCTTTTGATTGTTGCTAAAATTTGAGCCAGCAGACATATTTTGACAGATATGAGTACTAGAGTAAACTAGAGTACTAGAGTACTGAGTAAACTAGAGTACTTTTAAACTGAGTACTAGACTTGGTTGTATTTTTGAAATTGGTAAGTAATTGTTAGTCCTTAAAGAACTTTGACAATTGCCTCTGACCTTTGTACTACCCTGTGGTACGTTGATTATTTGTGACAAATGAATTAATGTGGTTGAACTCAGCAGATACTGCCTTAGGCCTCTTCTATGTACTAATGCTAGGGCGTCATTGTAGAGTATTCTGACACATATGAAGAACATATACTGAGTTTTGTGTTTCACTGTGACAAAGAACAATTGCTGGAATACCATAATACAAGATATATAACAAGGCACTAAAATACTTGATCAGTAAATGCTAGGAGATCCAATAAATCCAGCACATTTTAAACTGGAGCTCCTTTTAGGAAATCATTACAGAACATTTATAATTAGGGGGTGATCTTAAAGGAGGGACTATACTTAATTAGGCTAAAAGACGGTAAACAACAACACAGCCTAAAGATAACGTAATATTCCCTTTTTACTTTATTCCTTCAAAATGCGTCATGCGTTTTCATATATTTGTCGACAACAAGAATGAACATACTAAGTCCGCTAAGACAAAAATGTTTTAAGAAAAGAAACAACTCAGATTTCATGAAATTAGTATCTGCAGGTCTTGTGATTATTCAAATCACTTTCACAGGTATTTACAGAGACTGGCTAAGAAATTAAACAGAATGCAAAGTAACAACACTGTTTTACTAAATGTCCTACAAGAAATAGAATTGCCACCAGCAATGTAAAAGCGGCTCCCCAACGCTGCCCCGCAGTAGTACGTACAGACACAGAAAGTGTCGGCACAGCTTACCTAAAACTCTTATAGGGCGTGATGATCTCAAAGGACTGTTTCACAGCCCGGTCCACTTGCTTTACGTTGGCTACATTCATCGGGATTATGGTAATACCAAGTCCACCTTTAAAATCCTAGTTTGAAGTAAAATAGAAAAAAATGGTAAAACGAAAATGTGAATTTCAAAAGCACAATTACATTCTCGAAAACCCAATACGTCTTACCAAATTCGACTACACACCTATAAATGGAATTAAACAATTCATTAAAAATGCACTGAACAGTTTCATTTTAGGCAGTCCTTCCAATACATGGTAACAGGGTCCCTGCTAAGCTTGACAGTCAGCTATTAGTCAGATATGAGTTTCCTTCACATGAAACGTAAGTTGAGTAGGGCACAGGTCTTTGAGCTACACACACCTGGCTTTACTGCCAAGTGCTCAGCAGGCTTCTAGGTGGGGGAGCGAAATGACACAATGAGGTTGCTTATAATTCCTATTTATATAAAAAGAAGGGGAGGGCAAGGCACAGACAGTTACATGGAAAGCGCAGTTGTTGGTGGTAGAAAGAGGCTGAAACCCAAGCCATCTCTTTGCTCTTCCTTTGCGCTGCTGTATGTCACCTCTGTTCCGTCATAGTGTTTCTCGTTTACTCTCCAACGTATGCATCACTTATTTTACAATTTCATCTCATTTGCAATATTTTATTTCATTCCTCTTCCTTCAGTCAGATTCTGGAGAAGCTCCTCCACTGCTCGTTTGCTTTGAAAACTGCCTTTTGTTCAACACCTACGGCCACTATGCTTGGTTTTTCTCACCGGGATTAGAAATTGTTCAAAAAGCTATACAGTCTGCATTTTAAAAACATTAAAGGTTGCAATATGTTGTCTAGTCAGAAGGGCTTGGGAGTTTGATTAAATAAATAAGCTCAACATGTTAAAAATATAATTAATCTTTACCTCGAGAAAATAAAGTATCTATGTGAACAGATGCAGAATAGCTGTGAAGTGAATTCCTAAATTAAATCAAGGCTGGGAAAAGGAGCCATAATAAAGGCAGACTGCAAAAAACACCAGCTCACTTCCCATAAGGGCGCCTTCCGCGGGGACGGTGAAAGTAACAATGCGTGGGCCTTCTTCCCTTTGTCCCTCCTGCTACGCGGATCGCAAGTTAAAGCACTAGTTTCCCATTTTGCTTGCGGGTGGGAGGGGCCATATCTCATAGTTCTAGTCAATAAAATATACATAAATCCTGGATGGGGGCAGGAAGGTGGAGGGAAAAGCTTGCCTTTCCATCTTCCTGGAAAATAACATCCGGATGCACAGAAGCCACTTTAGCCTGAGCCCGAGGACAGATCCCTGGATGATAAGGAGTCAGAGTGAGTTAACAACAGAAAGAACCCTGTTCCCCGGTGGCCTCTGCTCTCCACTGCCTACCAGGCATCCTCAAACTACGTCCCAAGGGACACATGCCAGGTGTTTTTGCCACCGCTGCCTGTCCTGCTTAAAATAAGACACGGGCAGTGTCATAGGAATTTGTTCGTAGTTTTTTTAAAACTATAGTCCGGCCCTCCATGGTCTGAGGGACAGTGAACTGGCCTGCTGTTTAAAAAGTTTGAGGACCCCTGGCACACCAAGAGATTTGTTAAAACAAATAAACCCCGCCCTAGCCAGTTTATCTCAGTGGATAGAGCTTCGGCTTGTGGACTGAAGGGTCCCAGGTTCGATAGGACCGGTCAAGGGCATGTACCTTGGTTGGGGCACATCTCCAATAGGGGGTGTGCAGGAGGCAGCTGATTGATGTTTCTCTATCATTGATATTTCTAACTCTCTATCCCTCTCCCTTCGTCTCTGTAAAAATCAATAAAATATATTTAAAAAAACACAAAAACAAACAAACAAATAAACCCCTGCTACTGAGCTGTCCTTCAGGCGTTTGTTACGAATGCATTCCTGACATAAAATAAGTGAAATAAAATAACAGATCTTTCCCCCACTTGCAAAGGTATCCAAACCTTCCATCACAAATTGCAGAAAGTCCTATTTGTTAAAGTTTTTAAATTTGTCTTTATTGTTGAAAGAATTATAGATTTCCTCTTTTCCCCCATTGAGCCCCTCCACCCTTCTCACGCCCACTCCCATGGCCTTCACCTGACTATTGTCTGTCCGTGGGTTTTGGATATATGCATATAAGTTCTTTGGCTTATGTTTTTTAATATAAACGTTTTTAGTTAGGATAACAAAATGACTCATAAAATAATTAAACAAAAGTTTAATTATTTTTCTGATGAAAGAACAAATGGCTCCTTTTTCTAGGAGAAACAAGCTAAAAATTGAGTTGATAATATAAAAGATGAAGAGCTATGCCAAGTGTTGTAAAATAATTAGAAGAATGTGGTATACTTCTACTTTGTATAGTAAGCCCATTTGACAAAAATTATACAGACAGAGAAAGGGGATCGAACTTTTCCAACCTGCTTCATATCAATGTTTCAGCATATTGGTTCAGTGTCATACTTACTAATTAAATTAAAAACAAACTCTCAGTTATCCATAGCAAGGACTGGCTGGATAATGCAACTGTTCGAGAAACCCTCAATGCACGGGGCTGGAAACACAGCTCTCTTTTAAAAATGAGGAAAGAAAGTAGGGGTAGTAAGAAGAGAAGATACTTTTGTAAAGGGTTTCTGATGGCTCAGCTTTGATACAGGGATGAGGCTAGAATAAAATCGTTGAACTGCATGTCCTTCCCACAGTTGTGAGTAATGAAGCATTTGACAAGAGCTGGCCATCAGATCACTTCGGGCTGTGTTTTTGGGGAGGGGAGGTACAGGGGGGAGGGGTCTGGCCTGCAGGCACGTGGGTTACCAAGAGCAGAGTGCACCCTCAGTCATCAGACCAGCAGAAGGGAAGACTGACAGCCCTTATGGAAACGGATGGGCCTCTTCAAGGCTCCAGGCTGAATAGATGTCCTTCCTTTCTACAAGTAAGTCATGAAATGTCTACTCACGATGCTGAAAGTTATGTTAAAAACAAAACACATGAGGATTGGCTCAAGGCCCCAAACTTCTTCTGAGCAAGGCAAAGATGATTTTTTAGCCTGGAACAAAATTCACAACCCATTTATCAGCCGCTTGCTACAGCCACATGGTTTAGAGTAATTAGAGGACCCACTGAACTCACCCAGCACAAATGGACTGTGAAATGTACCGCAGAGGAACAAGATAAATGGCAAGGCTCTTGAGGGCTGTTAAATAAGAAACAACTGCGTTTCTCATTAAAAATATCTGTGGTGACATTAAGCCATCTTTTCAGACAGTATTTAGAAAAGATCTCATTCCTTGATGCTCATAGAAGTTAACCGTGTAGATGTCTCCCTCCCACCTGAGATTCTGATTCCATGAGTCGGAAAGCAGAGCCTAAGAATCTTCCATTAAAAAACAAAGAAGCCCTGACCGGCTTGGCTCAGTGGATAGAGCGTCATCGGCCTGCGGACTGAAAGGTCCCCAGTTCGATTCCGGTCAAGGGCATGCACCTTGGTTGCAGGCACATCCCCAGTAAGGGCTGTGCAAGAGGCAGCTGATTGATTTTCTCTCCCATCGATGTTTCTAACTCTGTCCCTTTCCCTTCCTCTCTGTAAAAAAAAATCAATAAAATATATATTTAAAAACAAAACAAAACAAAGAAAATTCCAGACTGGTGTGGCTCAGTGGTTAAGTGTTAGCCAATGAACCAGCAGGTCATGGTTGGATTCCTGGTCAGGGCACATGCTTGGGTTGCAGGCTCGATCCCCAGTGTGGGATGTGCAGGCAGCAGCCGATCAATGATTCTCTCTCATCATTGATGCTTTTCCCTCTCTCCCCCTCTCCCTTCCTCTCTGAAATCAATTAAAAAATATATTTAAAAATTAATAATTTTAAAAAAGCAAAGCAAAACTACACGCCTGTGATTCTCACATGTCACCAATACTGAGAAACACTGAATTAGAGAGCAGACCCAGTGGTGGAATCAGGACAGTATGAGTCCGCAATATTTGCATATCAGGATATCATCACTTCTCTCTCCTTTCTGTACAGCAAAAACAAACAAACAAACAAACAAACAAAAAAAGCACAAGATCAAATCATACAAAAATCATCGGAAATCACTAGGACTAATGGATAAAAAGTGGCTGATCAGAACTCAGTAACACATTTATCAAGAACCTATCTGTCCTGGGTGCCAAACCCTGTGCTGGTATCTGGAGGCTTGAAAGCCTCAGTCTTCGCTGAGCACAGGCAGAGCACTCCATCACGGGTTTCGGAGCTATGCGTGTAGTGCTTTGAAGCTGACAGGCAGCTGTGAACTCTCACTTGCTTTCTTGAAGAATTCTGTGAAGAAGGCAGAGCAGATATACCCTTTTATAAAATGGGAAAATTTATCCTGGCAAAACAGCGTGTATGAAGTACTTAGCAAGTGCCCGGAAGTGTGCTAAGTCTTGGTTCAGCCCCAAAGCCTAAGACAGGGTACCTACCCGCCTTGGAGAAGATTCCATCTAAGGCGAGAAGGAGGGGGCACTGTAATAAGGAACTGAAAGAAAAGTGCATAGAAGCCTGTAGGGGAAGCACCGAATCCAGCCCAGAGAGGAGAGAGCTGTGTCCATAGGAGGCTTTCCAGAGGCAGTGACACTTGACTGGACAAATGACAAAACCCGGACCAGCTTGATACTCAATACCTCTCTTGCTTCATGAAGTGCACTCATTTGTAAAATGGAGATAACAGTAGTAGCTCTTGCATCGCTGTGGGGAGCATTAAATTCATACAATTGAAAATGTTTAGCAGAATGCACACCTGGTACACAGTAGGTGCTACCCAGTTCCACTGAGCAAGTGTTATTTTCCACCTGTTTAAGTTTAAAGCCAATTGGAGATATTACCTATTAAAAAGCTAAGTACCAGAGAATGCATGCATAAGAGTAACAAGATGACATACATTTTTCAAATGGGATGGAATGTGAATGTTAGACGCTCAAGAAAATTTAAAATAAATTACCCACTAACTGCAATCTGATTGTCAGCATAGAGACAAGTCAGGAACAAGCCAAACTTCCAACCCTTAAAATGCCATAAACTGGACTGGAAAACAAAACAAAACAAAACAAAACACAATGCCATAAAAATGAAATGCCTAGAATATTATTCTAGAAAAGATAAGGCTAAACACAGATTATGGAGTAAACGGTTTTTTACATTTAATTTGCTGTCCGAGAATGCGGCCTCTCTGAAAGCACGAATCCCCCACCAGGACAGCTGTAACCACGGCCGTGGCTGGCAGTGCAGGCCTGATGACTGCAACAGTGGTGACACCAGGAGGCGCTGGGGATCAGACCTCGGGGACAACCTTGGCTGAGCCACTCACTAACTGTAAGACTAGCTGCTGGTGAGCCATTTAGTTTATCTAGACCTCAATGTTCTCATTTAAGAAAATACAGCAATATCTATCTTACATGAACTATTATAAAAATTGATGAATATAAAATCGAGATCTAATCTAATACATCCAGACAACCCTGGCATTTGAGGGTTCTAGAGCCAGGATTTGTTTTCAATAAAAACATTTCCATTTTATTTAGAATGACTGAAAGAAGTCACACCAACGACTCCCTATTAAACATCCAGATGAGAGTGAATGGTTAAGGATTTACCGAGATACTGGGTTATTTGCACAAATTGGAAACAATGAAATCTGGTTGAAACTACATTTTGAAACTATATAGTGAAAAGTGCAAAATAAAAGTTTGATTCCTAAATAGAAAAAAATAAAGAAAAGCCTATTAACCCCAAATATGCTGAAATCTCCAAGCCTATTTTGGGAGTCACTGGATGCCAGCTCTCCATGCCAGGCGTTTAAGAACGCGGTGCTTAGACATTTGCTGAAAACAGATGTGGCATTGTGTGACATTGGCACCAGGCTTCCCGGGGACACCAGATGCACAGTTTGGCCAGAGACAGAACCCAGAGAATCGGAGGCCACCACCTACTTCCTGCTGCTTCTTTCTGCACCACACAACCCGCAGCCCTATGAGGTCTATTTAAATTCTCTCAGAGTTTCAGGCCCACGCCAGACACCAGGGAACATTATGCTGGGGGAGTGGGTGTGGGAGGGAATGAGCCTCTTTTTATACGCTGATTTGAGAATGTTTAATCTAGTAAATTTGTGTAGTTAAAACCTCAATGCCACAATTATCACTAATACGCAAACCCACCAAGCAAGACATCTGGCTGTTATGATTCCGCTAATATTAACATGATATTAAAAAATACTCATTAGAAAAAAATGGCAGATTGGCTTTCAGGACAACACAACAAATGGAAACCAAAGCCCAATATCTTAAATTTGTCTTACATTCATGAGCAGAAATTCCGCTCAACATCCATTTTATTTCAGGGTTAACAAATTTATAAAAACAATTATTTTTCCAGAATATAGAAAATCTTTAGGCTTTGAACTAATACAAAAATAATTTAATTACATAAGCAAAATTTCTATACAACAAATAACTGAAAAAATAAAAAGTAAGCAATAGCTCAGAAAAGTCCCTAAGGCTGATATGAAGGCTGATATATGAAGAGTTCAAACACATTCTAAGAAGAGACAAAATCCCAATAAATAAGTAAAGAAAATACACAGACAATTCATAGAGAAAAATTTTAAAAGAAAAATATTTTAAAAGATAAACTCTCTCATCAAGAAAACAGCTGTAAATGACCATTAATTCAACAAGTTCATTCTACAAAATGTTTGCTAACTGTTGGCTACCTGCATGAAACTCCTGAGGACACAGTAGTGAATAAAGCAAGTATTTATCCCATTATTTGGGGAATATGAAACTAACATAACACTTTTAAGGTTAAAATGAAACTGATACCTATTCACATGGCTCAGAGCATTTTAAATATAAACAACTATTTAGAAAAAGGTCATAAATATTCTTGCCAAAAAGTAATCAAAAAAAGAAAAGATTATATACAAAAGGCTCCTGAAGTCTCATTTACTTATCACAATGTAAAAAACAGGAGGGATATTTTGGGCTCCCACTGGACCCCTAGTGCCTAGAGCAGTCCCCCAAAATGAGAATGTGCCCAATAAAAATTTGTATAATAGATGAATAAATACAGAAGTAGAGTGAACTGTAGTATAACCTACACAAACTCAATTACACAACTCATTTTATACAAAGCTGAAGAAACAATGGAGAAAAACTATTGTAATTATACTACATTACAGGTACATAAAACATAAGCCAAGACAAGAAATAGAACGAAATTTGCAAAAATTAAACACTTTGGAGGGTAGTGCTGTGAGATGGTGCTAAATATTTAACGGGCTGATATTTAAGTTCTGTGATGACAGCACCATAGTGCTTTGCAAATGAATAAATAGGTAAATCATTTTACACTATGAAAAACAGCACGGAGATTCCAAAATAAATTAAAAATAGAATTCTGCTGGGTATGTATCTGAAGAAAATGAAGACAATAATTCAAAAAGATATGTGCATCCCTGTGCTCACTGCAGCACTGTTTACAAAAGTCACGATATGGAAGCAACCTAGGTGTCCATCGATAGATGAATGGATAAAGAAGTGGTGCCTGTGTACAGTGAAATATTACTCAGCCATGAAAAATGAAATCTTGCCATTCATGACAACTACAGAGTATAATTTGAACAGAAAAAGACAAATATGATTTCACTTATATGTGGAATCTAAAAGAAAAAAACACAAAACCAAAAAAACCCAGAAACATAACAGAAACAAATTCTTAGATACAAAGAACAAATTGATGCGTGACAGAGGGGAGGAAATGAGTGGAAAAGGGAATGGGAATTAAGAAGCACAAAACTTCCAGTTAAAAACTAAATCACAAGGATATAATGTACAGTATAGGGAATATAGTAAATATTGTAATAACTAAAGGTGACAGATGGTTACTAGACTTCTTATAGTGATCAGATAGTAAGGTATATAAACGAGGAATTTCTATGTGTACACCTGAAACGAATATAATACTACATATAAATTTTAATGAAAATTAAATTTTTAAAAATCTTAACATCAGTTTCTACTTTGCTGTCTTACTCTCTAACAAATGTTTTGATATCTTCTTGTGGTTCTTTTCTACTTTTTACAGCCTATCTGGAAAACAAACAAACAACTAACATTCCCTAAGGCATTTCTCCTACTTAGCCAAGATCTACTTCAAGTTTCAGTTCCTACAATCTGCTCATTATTGAAAAGGGGAGAAAAAGATGAAAAAAGCAAATGCTGGAACTGTCCATCTGAGAAACAGAAAAATCCATGCAGATTCCACAGGGTTTAGACTTTGTCAGTCAAACATCAAAGAGAACGTGAAGACTGGCATCCCCCTGGCTATTATAATGCCACTTCTCTTAAAAGACGAGAAATATTGTCCTGGTGGCTGGGCTCAGCTGGAGCAGCTTCCAGTGCACCGAAGGGTCTCAGATTTGATTCCCAGTCAGGGCACATACCCAGGCTGCAGGCTGGATTCCCAGTCGAGGTGCATACGGGAGGCAACTGTTCAGTGTTTCGCTATCACACAGATGTTTCTCTCTCTCCCTGTTCCTTCCTATAGGTTTGAAGTCAATGAGAGGGAAGGAGGGAGGGAGGGAGGGAGAAGAAATGTCTATTTAGACTTAGAAAATCTAAGTTCTTGATTCAGTAGAAGGGACAGATCCAGGAAAAGTGAAAGAATCACTAAAAATATATTTGTAGGGACGCTTCACATGGAATCTTAGGGACACCTATTGGAAGTAGAGAAGCAGCTTTAGAAAAGATTAGCAATAATCAACAAAATTAGAGTAAATTTCCAGACATACACAGAGTTACAGGAACATATGGGATATAACAGTTTCAAACTGTTTTTCAAACACCTTCTTTGATGCTGACTTTGCAAATAAATTTTTAATTTCTCCAACAGAGCATTCTCCTGTTAATAAAAGTCTATGTGAAGAAACTAATAATAGGATTTTAAGCTGAAAAATGAAAATTTATATAACATTGGCATTTTTGGCAAAAAAAAAAAAAACCAAAAACCCAGTAGCTATAGTTTAGAACCATATATAATTTACATTAACAGTTCTTCAAACTTTTAAAAAATATTATTACCACTAACAATGATTTTGGTAACTTTCCATTTAAATGTAGCACATTTCAAAATGTTTAACCAAGAAAATGATATGCTTACAAATTCAACAATCACAAAAAAGAGGTTTAGCAACCCCAAGTTAATGAGTGATGAACTAAAGAAACACTCAAAGTTCTGAAAGGCTGGTTTTACACATTTTCCCACTCCACAAGTATCCTGTTCACTTCATCTGGTTGCTTCTAGTTCTGCAGGAGAGCTTAGAGCAGTGTTTCACTGGGTGTGGTTTTCGATGCCCTGTCACTGACTCACCTAGGATACTTTCTACAAATACAGATTCCAACACACCATCTCCAAAAACCGTGAGTCAGTGGGCCTAATGCGTCCAGGTAGCTGAATTTTAATAATGGCCTTGGAGACAGTAATCTATCTCCCTTCTTCACATGATGCCATTTAAATCTAGGGAGATTAATTTAATCATCTGAGCCAATTAACAGCAGATCAAGAATGAAAACCCAGAACTGGCACCGCCCAGTCCAGTCTTTGTTCTAAACGCGCTCCCAAGCTTCTTTTGTAATAGCCCTTCCACCGATGCCACAACAACTAGCCTTCTACCTCTATCCTCTGTTCACTCTCTCCAAGGATATAATGTACAGTATTAATAAGACTATGTACAAATAGAGAAAAGGAGAGTAAAAACTCTTCATGTTGGGGTGGTGTAAGTCAATGTGCTTTATTTTTTTATTCTAGCCAAACTATAAGATATGTGGGCAATAAATTCGCTGTCTTAAACTTTTGTAAATGAAAATAATTAAGCTTGGGTTATATGAACTAAATGAGAGCTGATACAAATTAAAATACAGAGGTTCAAATCAAATACCCCTTACATTTTGATGAGATTTTTCCATCATCTTTTAAAAAACCACAAGATTGCTTTGTATAGTGTGTGTGTGAGACTTTTAGAAGTTACATCAAACTATTTTATTATCTTCTAGTACTTTCCTAAAACACTAGCTTAAAGCCTGCCCATTCTGAAGACAGACCCCTTATATTGAGCACGTCACTCAAATTCTTCACACAATTTGCTAAACCATGTGACCAAACCGATGGGCAACTTTCCTCTGGAGGAAAGGCATGCTCTACGATGTAAAAATAAATACAATTAAAAGAGTATGTCAGGGCCTAAACACAGAGGGCCATCCTCCATTTATCCACCCAGTCTTTAGACAACTAGTTCTTTAGACCAAGTCCCATAAGACCTGGCTTCATACAACATGATGAATCGGATATAATTTTTTAAAAGAGCACACATACAAACAGTAATATGCACTTTGCAAGGGTATGTGTCTAATGTGTGTGTGTGTGTGTAACATACACATGTTAATACATTAAAAAGGACTTGAACTATACATCCATCAAAAATAGGTTTATTGTCCTGCCAGGGTAGCTCAGTTGGTTGAGCATAGCCCCATGCACCAAAAAGTCACCAGTTTGATTCTGTGTCATGGCACATGCCCAGGTTGTGGGCTCAATCCCTACAGGAGGCAGCCAATCAATTTTTCTCTCTCATTGATGTTTGTCTCTCTCTCTCTCTCTCTTTCTCTCTCTCTCTCTCTCTCTCTCTCTCTCTCTCTCTCTCTCTCGTCAATAAAAAGCATATTTTTTAAAAAAAAAGACTTCTCAAAAGATGAGGAGGGGGTCCAGTATTGTTTTAATTTTATGGAGATTATACTCATTATTTGCGTACATTGAAGTGTTCTAGTTCTCAGACTTCATTCGATGTCCATTTCTGCACCTCCCTGTAACTCTTACACAAGCCTGACAGAGCACTGAGCTCACCATCTACCATGGACACTGGTCTTCGCTGACTTTTCCTTCTGGAAGACTTGTGTCCTCCAGTCAGGGCATCATTTTTCGAGTGCCTGGCATGGTCTAATGCTTATTGAATGCACACTGTGAACCTTCTAGGCAACTAAATTATTCAAGGAAAGAATCTCCATCTATTTCTAAAAGGTCACAGGCCACAAATTTTCTTTTCAACATACAGTTTAAAAAGATAGTTTGCTATAGCGGCTAAGAAGCTAGACTTAGAGTTACAAAGTTCTGGTTTTAAATTAAACTCTGCATAATGAACTGAAATTCTTACCAAGTTACTTAATCCTCATTTTCCTGAGCTATAAAACATGAATAAGAATATCTTCCTCCCATATTTGTGGGTAAGATTAAAGAGAATGTTTATAAATTAATTAGCACAGTAGCTGGTACTCAACAAATGGTAGTCATTATTATCCTTTTTTATACTCAAATGCTAACGTTAAAGCAAAACTTTCAGCTATTTCTTGCTAATCAGAAAATATCAGTAAAACCTTAAAAGCATTGTACTTTACTTCTAGAGAATAACAAACTCAGACTTTCTGACAAATGTAAGCAATTAAACTAATAATTTGAAGCCCATCAGGTCTGTGCAACTAACAGATGAATACCTCAATTATTTTGTGGTACTCATTTAACAAAGAAACTTCCATACTGATACATGCAAATTATGCATTTTTAACCACCATTCCAGTAAGAAAAGTTTTAATCATCTTACTTCACAAACAGAAAATGTTCATATTGAGTTCATACATACTATTAAGTTGCACATCCGTATTCTTGAGAAATAGGATAACTATCCAATTTATTAATATGCCAGCAGTGTTCAATCAATGCTGTCCACAGTTAATTGGCTAAGAAATCTTATTCCAAAAAAATGTAATGAGTAAGTTCTCACTGAAGTTCCAGAGGATGCCTTCGCTAAAGATCTAGAGTCCATGTTTTTTTGAAACTATTTGTTTTGAGTTGATTTCACTCTTTTTATTATGAAAATAGTCAGCATTCATAATTCACAGTATCATAACCCATTATACTGTATCATACAATGAGTTCATTTTAGATCACCTATCCAAAACACACAGTTTAATTCCACAAATAATTACTAAGCATTTAATATATTCTAAGCTGAAAGATTAAGTAAGAATTAATTCCCAAAAAGGGATAAGAAATTTTCTATACATATTAAAAACAAGATATGTTAGAGAAAGGGAAGTCTACAGAATCAAATGAAGTTAATGAAATTTATTAAAACTTTACTTTAACATCAGTCTTTCATAATATTGAAATTTTCTATTGAGTCCTTCCATATTAACCAAATTCAAACACAAGCCTAATATATGTGTGTATGTGTATTTAAGTGCATATGTGTGACTGTGTGCATATCAATTACTTGTCTCTAATAAATTATTTCCTCTGCTATCAACTTAACTGCTCAAAACAAAAGCCAAAATGCTGTAAAGTCAAGAAAATACATGCTTACTCTATAATTTTGTCACAAAAACAAAAGAAAAACAACAGGTGCCTATTTCATCAACACTATATTATTACTACGCAAGAGTTGTGTGACAGATTAATGTGTGATTTGTTCTTAATTACTTTCTCATGTTTTATCATGTTACTTCAGCTAAAGAATACTTTTCAAAAATTATTTTCAATGATTCTATTCCTCAGTCCTTAGAAAGGCGATGTCTAGTCTCAAATCTAATATAGGTGACATTTTTTGCTGCTACATGAACTGAGAAAATTCAAAACAGCTGTCTTTTGTTATATTTAGTGGAATACTCAAGGCATAAGCAAGACTGTAAGTAAAAACACTAATAAGTCCAGCAGAGCACAGCTGCTAATGAAATCGGGGACTGCAATCTGCAATTGCTATAACATAGCTTACCTGTTCGTTTTTGCAGAGCCACACGCTGTTTCCACTTAACACAGTAAAAATTTTGGCTTTATACCCTCTCAATTCAAGATATCCACATTTCTCAGGTGCAGCCATTGCTTGAGACTGCGAAGAGGGGGACTGCGATTTCAGTGCATTTAGTAGTATGCTGACCCAGTCATTTCTCTCCTCTGAAAATAAAGAAGGGAACAAAACACATGTATCCATACTTACAGACACTGTACACACATAGGAACAGGGACCAGGAATCTACTCTCTCTACAGCAGATAATGCAAAGACTCTTTCCCACAAGTACACTGTGCATGCTGCTGCAGGCAGGGCCAATACTCAATTCTGTAAGGAAAAGCAAGTAACAAACACAACGCAGCTGTCCTACACCCAGTGATACTGGCTCCGCCTTGGAGCTTATCAGAAATGCACCATCTCAGATTCAGACATGATGAATTAGAATCGTCCTTTTGGCCCGGCTGGCGTGGCTCAGTGGTTGAGTATCGACCTATGAAACAGAAGTTCACGGTTCAATTCCCAGCCAGGGCACATGCCCAGGCTGTGGGCTCAATCCCCAGGGTGGGGGTTTTCAGGAGGCAGCTGATCAATGATTCTCTCTCATCACTGATGTTTCTCTCTCCCCCTCTCCCTTCCTCTCTGAAATCAATAAAAATATATTTATAAAAAAGTAATAATCTTCCTTCTAACAAGGTCCCCAGGTGACCTGTATCGATGTTCATGTTTAAGAAGCACTCGTTTAGATTATTTGTGAGACTGATTTTTTCTTTTAATAGGTTTTGCGGCATCTTTTCTTTTTCTTGAATAAGTTCACCTGCATCTGCTGCTACAGGTCTTTCCAATAACAAATATTTACTGAGTGTCTATGCACCATTCCTTCTGAGGACATGCTCTGACCTAGATATGGTCCTGCTCGCAGTAGAATATTTCAGATGGGAGAAAGACAAAAAGGGGGGTGGGAGAAGAGAGTGGAGGAAGCAAATTGCCACTTGTAATTATGCTAGAATGTAAGTAACAGTTAACAGCAATTCCCTCAAACCTCAAAATTAGTTCTTGAGGTGTTCAGGAATGCCAACTATGGTATACTACTCAAAAAAGGAAATTATTCAAAAACTCAACAGGAAGAGACTTAATATTTTCCAGACTACTGGACTTAGTAGTGGGCATAAATATTAACAACAAAGAATGTATTACACTAGGTTATTACTACGCAAGGGCTGTGTGACAGATTAATAACGGAATCTAACCAAGGTTAAATGGACGCATACTTTTGATATCATCTGATATAATACAATATTTTTTTTAAGTCCCTCAAAGTAACCCACGATCAATTTTAGGGAAGGAAGTACTGCACACAGGGCTTGTTCTTGAAATCAATAACCTACCATTCATACAAATATTTACTGAGTGCCCACCACAGCCCAAGACCTAGTCTGCACACCAGGAATGGAAGATGGAACAAGACAGATCATGGCCTAGCTCTGCTGGAGTTCACACTCTGTGCGAAAAGGAAGGCAATAAAATATAGACAAGTCTGTTACACAGTGAGGAGTGCAACAGGATAAAATAAAGAATGAGATGAGGGACACAGGGAAGGGCTGTTTCGTACAGACTAATAGAAAAGGCCTAGGAAGGTGATGGTGGAGCAAAAGCCTGAAGGAAGTGGGAATAACAGAGCACAACGGGAGGATGGCTGCAGGAGGAGCGTGCTGGAATTTAAAAAAATACAGAAAAGCAGCAAGTGTTAAGACCCCAGGGCAACAGCAGGTTTGGCAGTTAGAGAGAGCAACAGGAGATAAGGGCAGAGGGACCAGGGCCACCCCACATGGGCTTTGGGGCATCCTGCGGGCTTTACTCTCAGTGCGATGTAAAGACACAGACCACCAGGAGCGGACTGCCATGACCTGACTGTCCCGCTGAGTGACTGCTCTGACAGCTCTAGGGAAAATACGACTGTCGTTGATCAAGGGCGGCTAATACAATGATGCAGACACACGTGGTGGCTTGGACTAGAGTGGCAGTGGCAGAGGTGTTGAGAACTGGCCTGCATACAGACATATTTCCCAATTCAAACTGATTAAAATTTGCTGATGGACTGGATGTGATACACGAGAGAGGAAAAGGACTCACAGTGTGCGGCCGACTGTATCACGAGAAGCCTATCACAGGATGCAACAGAGAACTGTTAATCGCCCGGCTCCCCCTCCAGGGAGTAAATGTTCCATGATTTGCTTCTGAAACATTGGCAATTTCAAAACAGGTAAGTCTGCTTGCCCAAAACAACGAAGGGGAATTTATGTTTTTTAGCCCAAGTGTTCTTTAAAAAGAAAAGCAGACGGGGATGCGGGGAGGGGAAGCCTTGCAGTGGCCACTGAAGGGCTGTGGCATAGTCTAGATTTCTAGACTCTAGAAACATGGCTGGGAGAATGACACCTCCTGTCTCCCAGGAGTCCAGAATGGGCATGGATGGATAGGAAGATGGGACATGCAGCTGAGAGCCGGGGCTGCAAGTGACCCAGGAAGGGGAAGGCCCCGCAGAATTCTTAAGGCCCCCTTTAATACTGAGAACTGCGCACTCAGACATCAACTGCTTCTCGAATGTGTGTGGTAACACATCTGCATGTGTCCACAGGTTGCCACAGGGATACAGACTAAATGAAGAGATCATTAGCTTCTACGACCAGAGCCCATGGCTCTGCTGGAGGACAGCGAGAATCAGATTACATTTTCTGTATGAGGAAGAGCATTTTTGAAATGTTATTATTTCAACTAAGAGAAAGACAGTATTGAACTAGGCAAACCATGGGGAACTGAGCCTTTGAAAATGTGTGGGGGAAAATGCCAAATTGTAACCCCATCTTAGCAGGGGGTACGAAGGCGTTTGGAGGGAGTGACACTGGTTTCACCAGAGACAGGAGCTGCTGTATGAAGGTCACTCAGAACCTTCCTGCCCAAAATGAAGAATTCAGCTCTGTTAGGATAGGGAACCATTTCCTCTTTCTGTTCCAAATGTTGGTCTTGTATGATGAATAGATTGAAGCAAAGTTTAATTTGGCTTAAAATTCATTAAGTCAAATATTTCATAAACCATATTTCAATTGATTGATTCCTCAGTTCCCACAAAATAAAAAGTAATCATTTGTAAACATGGAAGGAAAACAGCCCTTAATGAAACATATTTAGTACCTTGTTGAAAGTTCCATACTAAAGATATGGACACATAGATAGCATTTATGTATATGTACACACACACACACACACACACACACACACCACATCTCTACATCCACTTATCTTTATTTTAATTCTATTTTTTAAATATATTTTTACTGATTTCAGAGAAGAATGGAGAGGGAGAGAGAGAGAGAAACATCAATGAGAGAAAATCATTGATCGGCTGTCTCCTGCACACCCTCCTACTGGGGCCCGCAACCCCGGGCATATGCCTTGATCAGGAATCGAACCATGACCTCCCGCTTCATAGGTTGATGCTCAACCACTAAGCCACTGCGACCGGCTACTTCCACTTACCTTTAAAAATGTGACTCGCTACTCTGTAAAAACGACTCTCAGTGAAAATTACTTGAAAATTACCTTCAGTCATCTATGTGAGTAGAGTCTCCATTTTCACTAACGCAGTATTTTCACGCTTTCAAAAGTTAAAGACCTAAAACTTATTTAACAAATAATTCATATCGAAGTTAATGAAATTCTTATATTAAGTTCATATCACAAATGGATTCAAGGGTCAACTACACATGTAACTTTTAAATGTGTGGGCTGACAAATCCCACTTCAAGAAAATGTGTCTGTTTAACTTTTAACTGAAGCTAGTACAGGTGGCTAAACAATTTGGAAGCTTCACTTGGTATGTCTCTCTCAAAATGCAGGCCATGTGGCATATGTGGAATTCCCTGACAGGCCAAGGGGAAGGTGACAAGCACCTCAAAGACACAGGCAGTCACCTTCGGGGCCCTGGAAACCAAAGCAGAAGGAAAGATCACCATGAGAACCAGCCAAGAGTAGCGACGCCATGTGTTTGAAGAAATAGCCTGAGAGAAAACTATGATCTCAGAGACAAGTTCCGTATCGAGTATCACAACTGCGGATAACTTTCTGAATTTTAGGCAATGAACCACAAAAAGTGGCTTCTCGCATAAGCAGCAGGTCTATATAAAGTGCTCCAGGACACAACAGGGGCCAGTGAGCTTTTTTTCTGAAAAGGGACTGACAGTAAATACCGTAGGCTCTCTGACCATACAGGCTGGGCTGCCACAGCTCAACACCACTACTGAGGCACAAACAGCCACGAGATGTCAGGAATGACAGTGGTGGGGATCTAACGAGCCTGTATGCACCAAGCCATGAGCCACACGTAGGCACCTGGACAGGTAGTGCCAACCCCTGCTCTAGGCTAAAGCGCTCAGCATTTGTCTAATAGCAAGTAGGACACACTTTTACGTTACGTGGCTGCAATACATGCATTGGCACGTTTCACAGTAAATTATTTAGACGCACCGGAAGCGATGTACTTTGGCACTTCTTATTCTTTTTTCTGTTTGGGGTTTTGTTTTGTTTCTGTTTTTATTTATATACCATTAGAAACCACTAAGTTACTCTCTCAAGTGGTGAGTGAGTCACTGTTTGACAAAAGCAGATCCAGTACCAACAGCGGCTGGGACTTACTCAATTACTGATTATCCCAAGCAATATAAGAAGCTTTCCAGAAATAAATAATATTTATGGCATGTTTTCTATGCGCCATGCCCAAGGGTATGTTCTAGGAATCTAGCAGTTTAAAACTAAATAAATAGTTCCATAACAGTTAATACTGTTGTAGTTTATAAAAAGTAAATGCTCATATGCGTAAAATGGAATAAATTGTAATACCTACAATATATCATGAAATTATTGTGAAAATAAGTTTTCCATATCACCATTAGTCAAATAATTAAGTACCAACAAGTAAAAGTACTTTTTAAAATCTAGTTGAGTTATAATCTATCCTAAAAGTGGGCTTTAAAGTAAGTTAAAATCCTATTCAATTAATGAATAGAACCTTTATTTAAAAGTAGGGGTGTTTACAGTAATGATGTTATTGGCAGTCAATCAAAACACAGAAAACTTTAACTCCCCTGGCTCTAGCTCCCTCTTTCCCACCCCAAAAATCAGAGAAGGTTTAAAGATTTAGATTATATCCCCAAACCACCTTTACATCAATGTTCATCCTCAAGTGGCCTGTAGCAGTTGATGCAGGTGAAAATATTCAAGCAAAAGAAAAAATGCTGCAAAATCTCTGTCAGAACAACTACTGTGCCTGTGCACTCAGTTAACGCCTGCTGTAAAACCAACCTTGGAATGGTTAGGAAAACGGATTTTTGCATATTAAATAATTATTTTGCAATATTACCCATAACAGCAGAGATGTTTGTCTACTTTTTTTCATGGCTGTATACTCAAAATTTAGAAGAGTCCTTGACCCTTAGTAGATCCCACTAAGTATTAGCTGCAAGCAAGAATAGTGAATAAATACTTGTCAACTTGCTTGTGGCGTTCAACAAATTAACAAAAATGTAAATTACTTAAAAATAATGCATTTAAAGATTCATTGAATATCTGCAAGTATTTTCATAGGGACAAAGAAATAATCTTACCTTCTTTTTCTACTCTAAACACAAAAGTCCTTTGTGTTGTAACAACCTCAAATTTGTTGTCTCCTTGAACTCGTACTGTAGATATAGCAGAAAGGGGAATTATTCCTTTTGAATACTTCTCCTATATTGGTTAGAGAAAAAGATACACAAAAGAAGACATTAAAATTCTTCTGATCTTATTGAGGGGAAGAAAAGAATGGCACAACATTTATAATACTTCTCTTTCACGGTTTCATCTAAATTTTTTAAATGACATACGAATAGTAGATATCCTAATATACACTTAATACTCCCAGAAGAGAAAATATTAAATGTTCCTTTCAAGTAAAATGTTTCAATAGTCTCTACATCTGGAATTAAAAGGCACAGAATGAAATACAAACAATCATACTGGACCAGCAATATATATTAGCTCCAAAGAACAGCAGTTTGGTCTTTGAAACAATCTGATCAAAATGATTTGATGGTGTTTGCAGGCATCTGCTGGCCATAGCAGGTACTGTAACTGAACCACTTCAAAATGCCTGCTCTTACATATTATGCACAACAATAGTATATCTAAGAAACAAGACTTTTGGGTTATATCAATCATTCATATTACTCAATGCTCTGACGAGGATGACCTTACTCTCATAACTGCATCACTTCCCTTTTCATTCCTCAACGGCAAAAGAAGGGAAAATATGGATGTGGCTGTTTGCAATCGATATATACAGATCCTAATTTTGCTCAAGAAGGTCATGCTTAAGACTCTTAATAACTCTGTCTTCTTTTACTTGGACCCTCCTAAACCATTTGGCATAATGACCGCCATACACAGTCAGATGTTTACTCAGGGTACAACGTTTAGTGGGCCCTGTGGTGGAAGGAAAATGTAGGCGAGTAATGTACTCGGCCATTCCACCATTCTACTCGGGGAATATGAACCAAAGCCAAGTTCACACTCCCCGAGGGGTAAACTGCTATACCTAGCAGACAATAACAGATATTCAAGTAAGTGACAGTCAACTGTGAGCAACACACACTACAGTCCCCTGGGAGGTTTATCCTCCGCTAGTTGAGAGGACATAGTGTACTACCCTGATATATCCTTAGCTCTTGACAGTTTCTTCTCCTCCAGAGCCTCTGTGCCAATCTCCCATCCCTTTATGGACCCATCAAAATCCTACCAAAACTGAATGTGAGCCCAGCTGGTGTGGCTCAGTGGCTGAGCATCAACCCATGAACCAAGAGATTGATTCTAGGTCAGAGCATATGCCCAGGTTGCAGGCACAATCTCCAGTAGGGGCCATGCAGGAGGCAGCCAATCAACGAAGTTCCTCTCTTATCGATGTTTCTATCTCTTTATCCCTCTCCCTCCCTCTCTCTCTAAAAATCAATAAAAACATTTTTAAAAAACTGAATGTGATATTTGAACTGTGATCTAGAAAGATGAGTGGGCAACTTCTCAGAAAAAGAAAAGGGAAGTGAGTAATTACAAAGGATCCTCTTCTCGTTATTTTCCTTTTTCTATCTTCCCTTCTTGCTATTTTCAACTACCAGTTACATGCAGAGAATTCCAAAATCTGCTCCTTCCTTTCTTCCTTCCTTCCTTATCCATTTCAGTCCACTTCACTTCCCTATTTCGAGTCATCAACAGTGTATGTAACTGTACCATCAGCGCCTCAAACTTTAAAACTCAATGATCTCCTCAAATATCCTGTGCCTCTATGGAAGTCCAGTAATGTATTACTCGTCTTGTCAATCCGTCTTCAACAGCAGTCTTTGCTCTGTGCGGACCTTCTGACCCACATAACTTGGATCTCTCCCTTTAGCTATAGCATCCACTTGTTCCCTACTTCTCCGTGTCTCTTTCGACTCTTTCCAGCCACAGTGACCTCCCTGAGGTCCCTGAAACATACCTGTTGCATACTCCTTTATTCTTCGAGGAATGGTTTTTAAATATTTTTAAAATTAAATTTACTGTGTAAATGAAATTATAAGGTTTCAAGTGTACAGTTCTATGATACATCATTTGTATATTGCATTGTATGCCCACCAGCCAAAGTCAAATCTTCTTCCATCTCCATATATCTGACCCCCTTTACACCCCTCACTAACCCCCACCCACCCACTCTCTCTGATAACACCATGCCGCTGTCTCTGTGAGTTTTTGTTTGTCTTATTTGTTCATTTGTTGCTTCAGTTTTATATGCCACATCAGTGAAATCACACGGTTCTTAACTTTTTCGGTCTGACTTATTTCTTGAAGAATGTTTTTCATACCCAGCTTCACACAACTAAAGATGCCCCTGCGACTTTTTGCATTTCAGCATATGACAGGCTCCTGCAGAAACTCGTTCTGACCAGCCTCCTCTCTCAGTCCTTCGTCCTCCCCCAGGCAGGTAACCCTAATTTAAGCTAATAGCAACCTGTACCTTTCCTTTACAACAACTACTAAATATAATTTAAATGATGATTTTTATATTTACTGTGTGATCATTTGGTCAATACAATCTCCCTAAACAGACTGGGTCATATGTCTCTTTTCCTCACCACCTTTCACAAATTAGTTTTGTATAAATATTTTCTGAATGAATGAACTGTATGTCCAATCAATCACAGTTGTACCCCATCTGACAGCTCATGTTTAATATGTTTCTAAAGTCCTTCTTTGAACCCCTCCACTGGCCTATACAGCCCACACCTGGTAAATGAGTGTCCGGGTTACTGCACACCCTCCTGATCTGCCTCCTCACTTGCAGCTTGTCTTCCCTCTAACTTTTCTCGCATCTTGTTCATTTGTCAGTTGGAAAAAGAACAGATTCACAGAGGAGGGTAAAAAGGTGGGTCCAGACGTTTGTACAGGGTTCTCATGGATGGCAATGGACAGGAAAGTTGAGAGGAAAGAGCAAACATATGGATGAAAACATAGGAAAAGACATGCTCCAGGTTCCCCCAGTGTGTCCAGACACTGCGGAAAAGGTCACTGCCAAGAAATAAATGAAATGACTGGCTTTAAAGGAAATCCAAAAACGGTGGGTGACAATGGCAATACCAGGCAATCCTAGATCACTACGTGCTCCAGGAATGACGGGGCCGGGAGATGTCTCCCTACTGGGAGGCAACCTAAGACCTGGGTAAGGGCACAGCACCCCTGAGGACAGTGTGAGGGCCTCTCTTGGCTGTAAGTGGTTGAGACTAAACAGTCAAAAATCTAGAAGGTCCAAAACATTTATATTTTATCCTTTAGGTGATCCATTCTCGAATTTCAGTTTGCCTAAGAAGTAGGTAGAGGAGCTTATAAAGGTACATTTCCAGTGAGATGATTAGCTATCTATTGAATGAAATATTACCATTAACCTATTTTTCAGTAGGAAAAAAGTCAAGTAGCATTATAGAAAAAGTAACGAATTTTAAAAATATTTTTTCCTTCCTCTAGATCTCTTTAAAGTGATTAAAAAAAAAACAACTCGTTAAAAAAGTAACAACTGACGTACATGCCTGTAATAATGAAATTATATCTAACAAGTATTAATAGAAGAGTAATGGCAAAACAATTATCCAGAAATGATCAAAATGTACTTAACAGGCTAAATACTGTGTCACTTTAACCTCAGGAAGTTGTACTTTCTCTAATGGCTCATTTATAATCTGTCATGGGATGATGACAAGGTAAATCTCGTAATTTTTAACACTGCGGAGTTGCATTTTATGTTTCTCTTCAAACAACACGCACTAAAGACACAAAGACAATTTAGAAATAACAACTCAATGACAACAGGCTCAAAATGACTATGTTTTTCAGAGTGTGAAATTTCTTTGGAAAAAGAAAATTTTAAGCATCCCTTGAGCCTGTAACACACAGATATCTATGTCAAGTTTGTCATTTATCTACCACTTTCAGACAATGGAACAACCACAGGGCAATTCTGCCCACAGCTGAGAGGGAATGGAGGTGAGCTGCATTTCTTGGCAGGTGACAAGATATCAAGGCTACGGGGACGTTCCCATTTTCAGTAACACAATGAGAAGTCCTTGCAGAGACATGATTGAGCAGTGCTGAGAAAAGGGCAAGGAAGCCAGGGAAATGGGCAACTCCGTGCACTGCCTCCTAAAAACCCAATACATGCTCCCCAAGTGCGCACATAAACACTGCAAGATTCACCTACTCGGCGCACATGACCACGAAGACTGCACACCTACTAACACAGTAGCGAAGACTGCATCTACGCCTTCTGCTCCCTGGTCCTGAAATACCCTCTTCCCAGTTCACCACTTCTGCCTGAAAAGTCACAAAATAAACTGTGTCCCCTGCCTGGCTGGTGTTACTCAGCGGTTGAGCATTGACCTATGAAAAGGTCCTGGTTCAATTCCTGGTCAGGGCACATGCCCAGGTTGTGGGCTCGATCCCTGGCAGGGGGCATGCAGGAGGCAGCCGATCAATGATTCTCTCATCATTGATGTTTTCTCTCTCTCTCCCTTCTTCTCTGAAATCAATAAAAATATATTTTGCCCTCAGCCCCCTGCTGTCTGTGTCCATTGGTTAGGCTTGCATGCATGCATCAAGTCCTTTGGTTGACCTCTCCCCCTTCCCCCACCCTCCCCTGCCTTCCCTCTCAGGTTTGACGGTCTGATCAGTGTGATCGATGCTTCTTGTCTCTGGATCTGTTTTTGTTCAGGCATGAGTGGGGGTGAGGGGGGCAATGGGGGGGATAAGGACACATATGTAATACCTTAATCAGCTATATATATATATATATATATATATATATA
The DNA here is from genome assembly GCA_004026665.1 of Murina feae. NCBI lineage: Eukaryota > Metazoa > Chordata > Mammalia > Chiroptera > Vespertilionidae > Murina > Murina feae. The sequence goes on from PVJC01001482.1 coordinate 52,386, forward strand.
TATATATATATTAAAAACAGTAAGAAGAGGGGAAAAGAAAACTGTCTCCTTTTAGAAACACCCACCCTAGTGTTTTGTTTTTCTCCAAGATAAACCAAATCATCTGAACAGTAAAGGGGGGAAATATCACAGAAAACAATTTGAATTTTTTAAAATTTGATGTTAAGCTAAAGGATTTATAATAATTCATTTTCATTTTAATGTGAACTTTTAAAAAAAATATATTTTCATTGATTTCATAGAGGAAGGGAAAGAGAGAGAGAGAGAGAGAGGGAGGGAGGGAGGGAGGGAGGGAGGGAAGGAGGGGGAGGGGAAGAGAGAGAGAGAGAGAGAGAGAGAGAGAGAGAGAGAGAGAGAGAGAGAGAGACAAACATCAGTGATGAGAGAGAATCATCAATTGGCTGCCTCCTGCATGCCCACCACTGGGGTTGAGCTTGCAACCCAGGCATGTGGCCTTGACCAGAATCGAACCTGGGACCCTTCAGTCTGCAGGCCAACGCTTTATCCACTGAGCCAAACCAGCTAGGGCTTAATGTGAACTTTTGACCTCAATTTTAAACCGAAGTTGCATCAATTTTATTGCATCAATATTTAAAAATGTGATAGGCCCTCATCCCCTCACTGCCCTGGAAATGAGCTTTCAAAAGGACAGAGTGAGTCCAACTGGACACAGATACTAGAAAGTCTCCCCCCGAATCAGCCATAATGATACCACCGCCAACAGAGCTTCACGGCACGGAAGCCTATCTCATTCCTGAATAGTTTTCCTCCTCATTCCAATGAGACCTGAGGAGGGCACAGGTACTGAAGAAAACTAGGGGTCATATTCCATCAGATACAGAGACCACATTGTATCTCCCCAGGCAAAGAAACTGTCTCAACATTCAAATACACAAATAGCTCCGCAGGTGTGGCTCAGTGGTTGAGCATCAACCCAGGAACCGAGAAGTCACAGATTCCAATTCTGATCTGGGCACATGCCCAGGTTGCAGGCTCCACCCCCAGTAGCGGGTGTGCAGGAGGCAGCCAATCGAGGACATTCCTCTCTCATCTATGTTTCTATCTCTCCATCCCTCTCCCTTCCTCTCTCTCCAAAAATCAATAAAAACATACTTTAAAAAAATAAAAATAAAATACAAAAATAAACTAAAATCTTAAAGCAGTAAACCAGCTATTAAAAAATATTCATCTCACTATCTTGCAAACTTCCAAGAGGTGCACTGAAACCTATTTGATGTTTTATCTGGACCACTGCAAAGTGAAACCCAGAAATCAGCACTTCTCTAGGCTATTATGCTTTTTTTTTTTTTTTAAGAAAAACCAAGTTTTATTACAGAAAAGCTCCCTGCTACAGGGAGGGGACCCAAGCAGGTTGCCCTCTATCATCCTTAGTGCTGTGCTGTGCCCTGTGTCTTCTTCTGTCTAAAACCATATACTCCTCCGTCCTGCAGCACTGAAGAGCCAATATGTGAAAGGGAATATAAACCTCTATTCAAGCCACAAATATCACCAATATTAGTGGAAATCTCTAAATAATGGAAAAATAATGTTAGATTATAATTAAGAGAATGTGGAACATGTTAAAATAATGTATACAGTTAAGACTATAAAATTATCTGATTTCATTTAACTAAAATATGGCATATTTATTAGGTTCCCACTTTTTATTAAGGAAATTATTTTTTAAACACAAAGTTGAAGGATTAGTACAATGAATATCCATGTATCCTCCATTTAGATCTGACAACTGCTAGCATCTTTAATTTTTGTTTTATCTAACTATGCACACTACATATATAAAAGCCCAGCGACTGGAATGGTAGAACAACCAGAATGACCAGTGGCTATGAAGCGCACTGAGGCAGCCAACCAGCTTGATTGGGCCCCAATCACCCCTCAGCCCTGGCCGGCCCGGCCCCCGATCGGCCCCCAACACTCCCATCAGGGACAGAGCTGACTAGGCCTCTAGTTGTAACAATTATCAAGATTTTCAGTGAGTTCTAACTCCAAACATCCTTCTCAGTTCCACCTCCCACAAGTTTCCTTAACATACACTATCCCCCAATCGGAGTAAGCTACATCCACAGTGGAAGGGGTTTGCCACCAAGCATCTCATTATTCTCTCTGCTATCAAGTCCTGTTCCCACTAGTTTCTTTTTACACGAACATTTCTCTAGTTTCTCCAAGTACAAACATTCTTTTCTCCAAGACAAACAGCAAATGGAACCCCATGCAAGAAACCTTCTTTGTTTCTACCACAAACCCTTTCGGAGTAACTCTCCTTGCTGTGCTATCCCCTACCGTGATGTAATTTTGCAAACACTGCTTAGTGCTCTCTAGCATAAAGGCATTTCCTTGTTCATCTGTGTATCGCTCGTAGCAATTTCTATAGGCTATACAAGATACTCCATAAATAACCGTTAGATAGCGAAAGTGTGTGTGTTTTATTCCAATTTGATGTTTCAAGAAAAAGTTAAATTATGAAGAGTGTTTTACCCTATTATAATTCTTTTCATGCAATAATCCAACTCATGCTCTCAAAAAAAAAAATTCACTTGCTTAGTTTACTGAAGAACACTTAGGATGCGTAAAGCAATCTTTGCAAACTGTAGAATGTACTTACCTTCTCGTTATTGTAATAAGAAATGCTAAAGCCATCAAATTTCACCCATCTCTTCTGAAACATGCGTTTTCTGTAAAACATATGAAATTGTTATTTTCCATTTAAGTACCATGAACTGGAATGTTAAATGTCTGTAATGCGACTGCATTGAGTACATTCCCACTTTCTGTTAAACAGTGCAGAAAACAGTATTGCAACAATGCACGGTTTGGCAATTGTACACAAAGAGAAAAATATGAGTGATGGCGCTTTCCAATCACCTATACAGGGATCTAAAACAATGACATTGTTAGGTGCTGTCACCCCCATTTGTAAGGGTGAGTGCCAAACAAAGTACTGTCAGACACCCTATCAGCATACCCATCCCCCTTCGTGAAGATACCAGAACTTTCATCCCTCATGAAAGCTTAAAACATTTATTTTACCTCCATTTCTGCTTTGGAGAATGAATAATATTTTACTAAATAATGAAGCTTTGTCAATCGGGTTTACATAAACTACTTAATTATGATCTAATAAGCTGAAAAAGCCCTGTCCACACACAGAATCACTTACAATCATCCAAAATTCATGAACATGTTTTGAGAAAGAAGTGCATGAAAGGCAAATGCCATTTAAAACGGATCCTACGACGAGAAACAAAGCGAAATAATGGAGTCGCAGGTTTCCAAGGTAAGCTTAAGGGAGAAAAAAGCTTTTTCTGGCTGCAAGAGAAAAGTAAAAAACCATTTCGACTCCGTCTTTTTTCTGTTCTATCTCGTTTTAGTCTCCTTTCCTGAAGACAGACAATCCTAAAGGTTCTGAAGATCCTATTTTCTACGTGACCTCTCAGTGTGGACTGACACAATCCAGATACTTTTAGCCTTTAACACAGATATGAAAACTATCTTTTTGAAAAAAAGTCACCTCTACTACACAAAGAGGGAAAAAGCCCTGTCTATCTTTTCCTTTCGCATTGTTCTGGCATGTTTAAGATAAGGAATTGGCATGACTTTCTGTGGTTTCCAGATTTAAAGATAGGAAAAAACTCCGAATGTGCAGAGAACTTTCCTTCCGGGCTTCTCCCTGAGTACCACGCATCTATCATGCAGCAAGTCTCCCACACTCATCCTTAGCCAATTTATTCCACTTAAAATAAGAGAAAATCGGATCAAATGGAGAAAAGTTCCCAAGTTCATCAGTGTAGACAACATTTTCACGTATTCGCGCTGAATTATGACATAGTAAGAATCTGTAAAGACCTTGCGATCACAGAACCACAACTAACTATCCAAGCCTCTTTGTCTTATTCCCTCCTCTTTCGGTTTCTTAACTTCTAATGATTTGCAATTGGTTTTCTTAATATTGCAACATACAACAGGTTTTCACTTCTTTCAACAACCCAAGGGTTCTTCAAATTCTTCAAATTCCCAGCGTTAAAATTAAAAAGTAAAGAACATTAAGCAAACACACAACACTAATACATTGAACAAAAACCCTGTGTATTCTCTTCATGCTGAACTCTGTCATACTTAAAGGCAGGTAAATACACATCTTCCCATACGACTCCACAAGATTTGTTTGAGCCCCACCCACCTGACATTGAGAATGGTGGTAAAATAAAGCTCAGTAACGTAAAATATTCTGTTTTATTATAAAAGTAATCAACATTTACGGGCGATGAAGGCCTTAGAACCTTCCACTATCACTCCATCCCCTTTGCTAACCACTCCTTATCTTTCAGAATTTCACCTATACCGCCGACAGAGACATTCCTCCCCTATCAGCCAATTCCGAGCAGATCACAAGATTATCCCCCCTCGGTTTCCTCACAGCCCTGAATACAATCTCCCATTATAAATATGTATTTGCCTACGTGCTTAATGTCTTTTCTCCTTGTAACACCAGCTTGTATGTGTTACAAGGACAAAGTGCAGGAACGTGTCTTTCTCTACTGTACAACCAGCAACTAACCCAGAGAGAAATAGGGCGCTAAAAAGAAAATCTGTGGACTGAATGAGTGACGTGATTATGCGGCTGGCTCCTTATCAGGGATCTCTCAGCTTGAAAGTCACTTCCTCCGAGTAGCCATGCCTGCCCAGCAGATGGATCCTTCAGGTCCCCTGGGTCTCCTGCTCCATTTCTTGAACCAGACTTCATAGATTTTGTAATTATATATCTGTTTTGCGTTATCCATCTCCCATGATAGATCTTTAGATACTTGAATACAGAAAAGATTTCTTTTGTTTATCAAGGTAAAACTAGCAATTGCCACAGTTCCTAGCATACAAAATGTGCTTAATAAATATTTAACAAATATATTTTTCAGTGAAAAATATTCCAATTTGCATTTCATATAGAGAAAATAAACATTACTAAAACACTTCATCTTTAATTTCCTTTTTTTTTTTCTTTTTCCAAATACTAAAGATCAGGTCTTGAAATGACCATGTAAAAGCTCTGTAAAACTACCTCCTTATTAAAGAAAAATTAGACACTACAGAAGACATGAAAAAATGATCATTTTAATTTCCATGCAATGTTAAAATATATTTTAGAGTTAAACATTTTTAAAATACATTCTTAAAAATATATTAATTTAGTACTCTCCTATTTAAAATGCAAATTAGTCAATTTAACATGTTTCTAAAACTAAATTGATATACACGACCTATTTTGCTCATTAAATGTGTCAGCATTCAATTAGCTATTTTCTGCATGTGAACTTCAATAGTGAATTCTAACAGGTTAATTAAAGAATTTACACTTATATCCTTTCTAACATTATCCCCCCCCCTTTTTTAAATATATATTATTGATTTTCACAGAGAGGAAGGGAGAAAGACAGAGAGTTAGAAGCACTGATAAGAGAGAAACATCAACCAGCTGTCTCCTTGCACACTCCCCACTGGGGATGTGCCTGCAATCAAGGTACCTGCTCTTGACTGGAATTGAACCTGGGACCTTTCAGTCCGCAGGCCGACACTCTATCCATTGAGCCAAACCAGTTAGGGCCATTATTCCCTTTTTTACCTAATGAAACTTTGATTTGCTAAAACCTAGAAATTAATCAAAATTTCAACTAAGGGAGGCTGGAGGAAGGGCAGGGGAAAAAAGAGATATATATACTAATCTTTGTGATACTTTATGTAATAAAAAAATAAGTAAAACAAAATAAAATAAGAAAGTCACTAAAAAAATTTCAACTAAATATTAAAAGAAATAGCTTAAGAAGGATGTGTTTCTAAATGTCAATGTACAATTTTAAATCAATAAATATATTGTTGAATACTAAAGTTTTAAAAATTATCTTTTCTGAGCAATGGTTAAATACTTCTCTCATGTATTTATAAAAGTCTTTTAGGTATCAGGAAACTAATGACACTGGAATTATGTAAAGCTAATCTACTACACACAATTAGAAGCTGCTAAAGTACTTTAAACATTTTCTCTGATATAAGTTAGGTCTTTCCCTGAAATATCTTTTAACAGCTGGTAAATATATATATAAAAAAAGATAGGTATGAAATGCAACATCACCAATCACCACACAACACAAATTAGATCTGAAATAGTGATGAATTATTACACAGAGAAGAGATATTAAAGCCTTAGTCAATTAGCAATTTATTTGGCACAATAATCCAATATAATAAAGATGGATATGCTAATTGACCATCACACCCTCACAAGATGGCAGCACCCATAGCCACAAGATGGCAGTGCCCAGTCACCTCTACCCTGCTGGGGGCCTTCGGTCTCCTGTACCCCCCACTGACTGAGGCTCAGGCAAGCAGGACTGGCTGAGGCGCAGGCAAGCCTCCGATGGCAGCTGCCCATCCGCCCATAGCCAACCTGAGGCACAGGCAAGCTGTCGTTGGCAGCTGCCCAGCCAGCCAGGGGAGACCAAGGTGCACACAAGCCTCAGATGGTGGCTGCCCAGCCGCCCAGGGTTGGCCTAAGGTGCAGGTAACTGGGGCCAGCCGAGGCTTGCGCTGCCAGAAATGGCAGCAGCAGAGGTGTGATGGGGGTGTGGTCTTTCTCTGATTGCCAGGTTGCCTCCAACCCCTGAGGGCTCCCAGACTGAGAGAGGGCAGGCCAGGCTGAGGGAACCCCCAACCCCACAGCTCAGTGCATGATGGGCCTCTAGTCTTGGTAATAAAAAACAACAAACATTTACATAGTGCTTTGGTCTAGGCACTGTTGCAAGCCATACACAACTATTTATTCATTTAATCCTCCAAATAACCAGATAAGAAATATTATTATTCCCATTTTACAGATGAAGGCACAGAGGCACTGCTAGGTTTAATAATTTGCCTACATCACACAAGTAAAGAGCAACTGAGAGCAGAAAATCCCAAACAAAAAAAAATCCAAGGAGGACCACACCAAGACACATCATAAATAAAATGCCAAGAGCAAAAGACAAAGAGAGAATCTTAAAAGCAGCAAGAGAAAAGCAGTTAGTTACCTACAAGGGGGCACCCATACGACTGTCAGCTGATTTCTCAACAGAAACTTTGCAGGCCAGAAGAGAGTGGCAAGAAATATTCAAAGTGATGAATAGCAAGAACCAACAACCAATGTTACTCTACCCAGCAAAGCTATCATTCAGAATTGAAGGTCAGACAAAGAGCTTCACAGACAAGAAAAAGCTAAAACAGTTCATCACCACCCAACCAGTATTATATGAAATGCTGAAAGGTATCCTTTGAGAAGAGGAAGAAGAAGAAAAAGTAAATTTAAAAAATCTGATGAATAGAATAAACTGGTGAATAGAATAGAATCAGGGGCATAGAAAGGGAGTGGACTGACAATTCTCAGGGGGAAAAGGGTGTTGGGGGTGCGGGAAGAGACTGGATAGAAATCGTACACCTATGGAGGAGGACAGTGGGGGGGTGGGTAAGGGCAGAGGGTGGGGTGGGAACTGGGAGGAGGGGAGCTATGGGAAGAAAAAAGAGGAACAACTGTAATAATATGAACAATGAAGAAAAAAACAAAACAGAAAAAAAAGAGTAACTGAGAGTCAAACCCAGGCAATCTGTGCTCTTAACCACTACTCAAATCTGACTCTAGTACAGTTTACAGCAAGAAATCTTGGACATCCCTTTAGGCAGCAATAACATTTGACCTCTACCCTTTTATATGTGAGTTTAATTTTATGAAGTCCTTCAGAATTCCTTTAGGAAAAAGGTAAAGCAGACAAAAAACATATTGGCCTAGGTTTTATCTTACTTTGTTTTTAGGGTTCTAAAGGGAAACATTTCTTTAAGAAGCTTTTTTAGAATAGTTTCTAAGGCTTGTGCAGTGCTATTGAACAGATTTCTACAAATTCTTCCCTGGAGCTATGGTAGGGCAGGGGGTGTAAAGTTTCAGCGGCTTTCATAAACAAGCACACCTTACCATCTGGTGTCAGTTTTTGTTGTCTCAAAATTATGTATCTTAAAATTCTTTTTTAACAACAGTATATATACAATTAAAACTATATTTATTAAGTGCTCACACACAGGCACTTCTATTTAATATCACTCCTAAGTGCCAGAATTTTTTAATATTACATTTGAGAGTTTAAAAAAAAAAAAATCCCAAAATCAAGCAAGCTCGCTAACTAAGGATATCAATTCAAGGTGGTGGAGGCGACCAAACTGTCACCTTCAACTACCACCCAGTCGGAATGAACCTCAAAGGCACTGAGTCAGAAGTATGGATTTTATTACACACTAGAGGTCCGGTGCACAAATTTGTGCATGAGTGGGGTCCCTCTGTGTGGCCTGCAAGGACTGGGCTGAAACTGGCAGTCCAACGTCGCCTGCTGATCCCGCTCATCCCGGCCCTGCTGCGCCTGCCGTAGGCTCACACCCAGTCAGTCCTGATCAGGCCATGAGTCCTGCATCTGGTGCCCATCCCAAGGTGGGGGAGGAGGGAGGGAAAGAACACGATTGGCCCTACAGGTGGGCAGTGCGATGCCCTTGCCGGCCCAGGATCTGGATCCGTCCCGCTGACCTTCACCCCAGTTGTCAGGAGTCACCTGGTGGCCACTTTTATATCCTTTCCTCCTTGCAGAGTGTCTAGGGAGCAGAAGAGGCTGCAGTGCCTGAAGCCAACTTCCAGGAGGCCAGCGGCACTGTTGGGATCGTGCAGGCGGCTCTGGTCTGCCAGTGCCTGGCCCGTTCCCCTGAGATTGGACCCGCAGGACTACTGAGGGAGGGAGTGGCTACCACCGGGCTGGTGGGCCACCTGGACGTGTTGGTCAGCTGAGTGGCACTCCCACTATTGGAGTGCACTGACCACCAGGGGCAGCTCCTGCACTGAGCATCTGTACCCTGGTGGTCATTGCGCATCATTGAGGCTGGCAGACCACTTGTTCATTCATTCGGTCACTTAGACTTTTATATATATAGATGATACTTAAGCCATCACAAAAGTACTTCTTACTCATTCCACAAACTATCTAAGAACAAAGAGACTTATATGCTTTACCAGATTCTGGGGCCTAGCTTACATAATCATATAGAATTAGGTGCACACTGTATCTTGTTCTCTGCTTTAACCCTAATTAGACTCAATATGTTCTGAAACTACCATAATTCCCCAAAATATAGACTTTTATTGATCTATTCACTCATTTTTATTTAGCTAATTATTATTTTATCTAATTATTCTTTCAAGTATGAGGCTCTTAATGGTGCAATATTAGTTATAAAGTGTTTATAGATAGAAATACAAGGAGTTATTGTATTTCTCTAAAACATCAGCACTTTTCTATTGTAAAATGCATTTCTTCACTTTTAAGCAAACCCACATGAGAGTTTCCAAGATTACTTAAGACAAAGTTGAGATGAGGCCAATAAAACATGAATATAAAAGGACCCTGGAAAGTCAATGAAAAAGGTATGTGTGTATGAATACCAATTTTTACAATATTTACAAAGAACTTACTGTTTACATGGTAGGGCATATGAAAAGGTATGTTAAAAGATTCACACCTCCTTATGGTGTCATCCTCTATTTTTTAAAAAATCCAACATTTAACCAGTTTCTAGTTAAGATGATCACTTAAAACCTTGTTTACCTCTACTTCTCCCAAAACTTCAAACAATTGAAAAAGCAAATAAAAATAAATACCTACAAAAACTAACACTGATCAGAGTAGATGATAGCAGCAATATTTAGCAATTGGGAAAGCAGAAGACAGGACAGGAACTGCCTTCGGAGGCATCAGAGAGCTGACTGCTAAGTCTGTGACTGATCACAGTAAGAGGAAAACCAATTTACCCACAAAATCTCAGAAAAATCTCAGGAGCTGGAGACACCTGTGGAAGCGACTCTGAAGGGCAATGGGGTGCTGAGGACAGAAACATTTGTTGAAAGGCAATTTAAAGAGGTGTGAGCCTTCCTCACTGCACCGCAGTATCCCTCCCTCGCTGTACAGGGCTGGAAAGTCACCCTTCCTCTTCCTCAACAGAAAGGTAGTGTCTTCCACGTGGAAGATCACACAGGGCTCTGCACTCAGAAACTAAGACAGGGCTGAAGGCAGGGGACAGTATGAAGAACAGGAGAATCACAGCATTCTTCATGGCGGCCAAGGCATGGAAACAACCGAAGTGTCCTTCAAAGATAACTGGATAAAGAAGGCGTGGTACCATATACAAGGGAATACTACTCAGCCATAAGAAGAGATGATGGATGGATCTTGAGAATATCACACTAAGCAAAATAAGCCGGGCAGAAAAAGTCAAGAACCATATGCTCTCACTCATATGCAGGATACAAAACCGAAAGCAAAAAATGAACAAAGACAAACAAAAACTCAGACACAGATAATAGAATGGTGGTTACCAGAGGGAAGGGAGATGGGGAGCAGTAACGGGTAAAAGGGGTCAAATACACGGCAGCAGAAGGAGGTTTGACTTTGGGTGGTAAACGCATAATGTAATATACAGACGATGTATCATAGAACTGACCACTTAGAATCTATATAATTTTATTAACCAATGTCACCCCAATAAATTTAATAAAAGTAAAAAAGAAACAATCAAATGACAGCTTGTGTCATAAATATTTATACTCAAAGTCCACTTTCCCTATTAAGTTCCCAAAAAGTTGTTTATCGTTTTATCACCCTTAAGAAGGGAATTCATTTAGAAGATCTGGCATGAGGAGTCTCCAAGGAATATCATCTCAAGAAAAACAGACAGCCATTCCCATCAGAAGCTGTTCCAATCAGCTTTGTAATATCTCACTTTCAAAAGGAACTGCCCAAGATTAACAAAACATTCAAGGAAAACATCGCTAAGGTAAAAGATGGGAATGACTCCCTCCTTCCCCAAAAAAGGAAACAGACTCAACTGGAGAAGAAAACTTGAAAACACATATTAATACCCTCAGAGACATTAAGAGAATATATTGTATTCACGGAACAATAACAGCGTATAATAAAAACAGTCAAAAGTAAGAAACTGCTTTCCATAATAAATATAGGGTAACAAAACACAAGAGGAGATTCAAAAGTGCAATGGAAGAAACTTCCCAGAAATGAAAAAAGCTACATTTTATCAGCATTTTGGTACAAGAAGTCCAATATCAAAGTACCAGGAATTCTAGAATCCCTACATTTAACACGGGCCCCTGGCTTCTGGGTGACGCCAAACCACTGCCTGGGCTTTGACCTTGTCTTGGTATTTGGCCATTGGCTCCTCCCTTTGCCCCAGTCCTCTGTCCAACCAGAACATGCAAGTCACTGGCAGTCTCTCCCTCCTCATCCTAGTGCCCAACCTTGCATCTCCCATAACATAATCCCAGCTTACCCCTGCTACCCATCGCACACACTGCAGAGCCTCCAGATACCACCTCACCCTCAGTCAGCGTCCTACCTCCCCTCCTTCTAGCCAGAAAGTTATTTCATCTGAAAATGCCAGTTCAAAACGTACCCATTTTCCAAAGACCAACTGAACTGATACTTCCCCAGACCAGGTCTTTGAAGAAATGTTTTCTCAACAATCCCTTTGTAACCCCACAATTCTGTACTCTATGGACCTGACCTGTCTGTACCATGGTTATTATTATATTCTGTCTTTCGGTTTCACTTTTTAATTTCCTAAATGGAAGACACACAAAAGGCCCGCACACATCTCACTCATCTTTGCATTCCTCCATAGATTCTTGCGCTAGCGCACATTCAAATTGCTGAGTGAGCCTCATGTGTTCTGCTTCTGCGGCCCCAGATTACATAACCACACAGTGCTTCTCCATGATTCAAATTTTTTTCAAAAGAGAATCTAGCTAAGTAAGAAAGTCCTAAAACAACTTATCAAGTAAACAATGTGTTCCTGGAGATATATTGTGGTTTTTATAAATACGCTCAGTGTATTATGCTGAGCACACAGACATCAGTAGAAAACAGCAAACTAAAGATAAAAGAGTTTCCTTATTGCAGCAGACATTCCTGGCTATTTCGATATGTGCATCTCCCATAAAGGGTATAGACACTGCACCACATTCTCCTCTTCACAGAACTCACAGGATTCTTCCTCTGAATTACGTATTTGGAAAATGCTAGAATTATAACCAATTGTTCATTTTTGCATCTTTTCAGATTTGCTGAAATGTCTGAGCTTATTAATTACAGCTAGAAAAGGTGAGAGGGGCATATTTGTGGGTTTTTTTTATCCTCTAAACTCAGTGAGTATTTTAAAACAGGTACTATTTATTAAGTTTTTCATCTGCTTGTCCTAGTTGTAACAACAGACTCAAGTTCAACATTCTATCAAGTTTCTCCCATACAATTTTGCAAAGCAATAGTATCAAGCTACCTTATAATTAGACTAGAGGCCTGGTGCACAAAATCTGTGCACTCAGTGGGGGGGGGGGTATCCCCTCAGCCTAGCCTGCACCCTCTTGCAGTCCAGGAGCCCTCGGTGGATGTCCGACTGATGGCTTAGCGCTGCTGGAAGGAAGGCTCCTGCCACTGCCGCTGCGCTCATCAGTTGTGAGCCTGGCTTCTGGATGAGCCACTCTCCCACTATGGGACCGCACTGACCACCTAGGGACAGCTCCTGCATTGAGCATCTGCCCCCTGGTGTTCAGCAACCAGTCATTCCGCCATTCAGTCAATTTGCACGTTAGCCTTTTATTAATAGGATCATTCAAATTTTTAAATAAACTTCATACCTTCAGCTCAACTGGAAATGTTTCAGTATTTCTTTAAAAATGTATGTGTTTTTTTTATTGATTTCAAAGAGGAAGAGAGAGATAGAAACATCAATGATGAGAGACAATCACTGATCAACTCCCCATCCCCTGCACACCTCACACTGGGGATAGAGCCGCAACCTCGGCGTGTGTCCTGACCGGGAATTGAACCATGACCTCTTGGTTCATAGGCTAATGCTCAACTGCGGAGCCAGGCCAGCCAGGCTCAGTGTTTCTTTAGTTGCATAATGTTACAGAATTATTTTCTAACTAAACATTTGGTGGTTTTTTACATACTATTCATTAACTCAGAACTGGCATTTCCATTTCAAAAGCAAATAGATACTCAACCATGTGAAATAAATCCAGATTATGAATTTATTTTGTTTAATGTCACTCATGACTGAGAACAATTTCAAACAATATGTGGAGAAGGATAAAGGAGTGTGGCTATTTATTTTTAAACTGTGTTTTGACAACATATATAAGTGTCTCCAAGGAGGAAACAGAATTGTAAGGAGAACGCTGAGAGGCCACTGCTCCAGAAATGCACACCAGCGCCATCAATGGCCCTTGCAGATTTTCAACAGCGTTCTGAGTTCAGTTTTACAAAACCCCTAGAAAAACGTAAAGAAAAAAAAAATGATGTCTAATGCTAGTTTTTTACTGATTCTGTTGACAATAAATATTAAAGAATCTGCCACTTGACACATTGTGGTTACGGAGGATATTGCAGTAAACAAAAGCCAATCTAGATGCTGTCCCCAGGGAACATATATGAACTAAACTAGAGGCCTGATGCACAAAATCTGTGCAAGAGTAGGCCTTCCTTCCCCGTGCTGCTGGCACCAGCTTCCCTCTGGTACCCAGGACCCGGGCTTCCCTCACAGTCCCAGCTTCATCCAGTCTAATTAGCATATTATGCTTTCACTATTATAGACAAGTCATCTAGTATAGAGCTGGGCAGAGAAAAGTAAAGGGAGTAACAGGGTGGTGGGGGAGGGGCAGTGATAACGTCAAATTGGTGCTCAGGGCCTCAAAGCAAAGGAGACAGACATTAGAGCAGTGGTTCTCAACCTTCTGGCCCTAAATACAGTTCCTCATCTTGTGACCCAACCACAAAATTATTTTCGTTGCTACTTCATAACTGTCATGTTGCTGTTATGAATCGTAATGTAAATATCTGATATGCAGGATGGTCTTAGGTGATCCCTGTGAAAGGGTCGTTCGACCGCCAAAGGGGTCGCAACCCACAGGTTGAGAACCACTGCATTAGAGCAAACACTTAAGAGGGTAGGGTCCAAGCCCTATTACTCTCAGGGTAAGAGCATTCCAGGCAGAAAGAACAAGTGCAAAGGTCCAGGAGGGGTTTCCTGCTTCTCATCACTTCTAGTTTTACAGAGTAATAGAAAAGGGTTTCTCTATTTTGTGATCTATCCGGTTATGATTTTCTATTTGGGGCCCAGGGAGGATGGAAGAAGATGGTATAAGATTTCAGCCAACTATCTCATCTGTTTTGTGCTTCTATGGCTCACAGACCAAGTCTGGCCCACTGTCTGTGTTTATAAATAAAGTTTCATTGAAAAAGCCTCATTCATTGGCTTCCATAGTCTCTATGGCTGCTTTAATGCTACAACTGCTGAGTTGCTGATATCCTATGAAGATTACACGGCTGTGAAGATTTAAATATGTGTTATCTGACCATTTACAGAAAAAGTTCTCTTGGAATAATTCAGAATGTCATCGAAATCAGTGCGACCTGCACCACAGCAACATGTGACCATGAGTTAAGCATAGCTCAGTAATCTCTGCATAAGGAATGTGCAGGTAGCCATTGTCTAACTAATGAGCACCTTAAACATCCTTCCAATGGCCAGAGTCTAATTAGGAAAGGGAAAATTCAGATTCTACTTCTGGTCTAATACATGCTTCTTGGTCAGTTACACGTTGTTTCCTTCTAGTCACGGCAATATAAACATGAAGAAATTTTTTAAACATCTCTTGGTGATATAACAAGCTCCTTTGTTTACTTTCCTATATCCATTCCTCGTGGTATTCAGGAGAAAACAATTTAAGCCAGAAAACTCAATTATGTCTCCTAACACGGAGAGAGGTAAATCCAGAAAACTTACAGCATCTAACCTTAGGCAGATTCAGAAGAGAAGGCATGAAAAGCCAGAGTTCTGACAAAGAGAAGAGAGAAAATGTTGTATCTGTCCCAGGGGAGGCCAATAATGGTGACACTGTCTCAGTGTGCCTGGAGCATAAACACGCCAACCCGTAAAGGGCACGGTGCCACCAGAGATCACGCAGGAAACCACCGCTGCTGAGGGCTCTGTACCCAGAGTCTGCAAAACCTCCCGGTGGTATTTTGAAAGCCCACTCGGATCTCCCTAAACACTTAGTTTTACAGAAATGAAAGATCTGAGAATAAGCTAACTCACTGTTTCATTCCACCAGTGTGTATGATCTGAGTGCTGACTCATACGTTTACTATCCTATATAATAAAACCCTAATATGCAAATCGACCGAACAGTGGAACAACTGGTCACTATGATGTGCACTGACCACCAGGGGACAGAAGCTCAATGCAGCAGCTGCCCCTTGGTGATCAGTGCACTCCCACAGGGGGAGTGCCACTCAGCCAGAAGCCGGGTTCATAGCTGGCGAGTGCAGCAGAGGTGGCAGGAGCCTCTCCTGCCTCCCTGGCAGCGCTAAGGAGAAGTGAGCCAAGCGGTAAGGAGGAGCAAGCAGGAGGGCAGTAAGGAGCAAGGGGTCCCAGACTGGGAGAGGGCGCAGGCCAGGCTGAGGGACACAGCCCTCTCATCCCCAGTGCATGAATTTCATGCACCAGGTCTCTAGTTTACCAATAATACTGATGACTAATGAAAAGTAGACACAGCTGACTATTTTATCATCCTAATGTAAACAGGAAGAAGAGAGACAAAGTAATTGGCACAAGAAGTACTGGGCTTCGGTTTATTCAACATCTAATTTGCTAAAAAGATGCAATCATATGAAATGCTAACCATAAAATTAAAAGCCATACAAGTGTTGGGGGTCTTTTGGCTTTCTTAAGACATGCAATACCTGCTCCCACTAGGCAACTGATACTTCTTCTGGTAATTAATTGCTAATAAAATTTATTTCAGGTCAAACAAAGCCTTCTGGAAATGATGAACATTTAAGGGGGGTGGTGGGGAGAGCAGAGAAAACCAGCACATTGGAGAGATCCACCACACTAATTACTTAAACAGGAGAGGTTTAATCCAAAAATAACTTAATGATTCATGAGGAACATTTCAAATAAATATTGCAAAAAGACATCCAAAACCAAGATGCTAGAAAACAATTCTAATTAAACATAATCCCTCCCCAAAGATTTCTCAGTACTGTAAAATGCTTAAGGGACAAAAGTTTCTTCATAAACAGAAAAGATAAGTCTGCTTTAAAAGTATAACATTCAGGGGACTCTGACCTTCTGTGCAACAAACAAAATTCAAAACAATATATCAGTAACAGTGAAGCCTGAAATCTAACAATGACACGTTTTCCCTTAACTACAATAAGCCTTGTATTCCCAAACAGAACACTGTTATGAGATGAGCAAAAGCCAAGCAGTGTGGCCTGAGTAATACTAACTCAATATGGATTGTTTTTTCTTTGCTACAAATTGGGACACAATAGTGAATTTTAGTGCAAAGTTAGACACTAAGCCTAAGGTTATAGAGGTGAAATCGTAACTTCCAGTTTTGATCTGCTTTTCAGCACCTTAACCCCTCATTCCATTTAGCATATTCCACAGGCTTCTCTTATCTTACCTAATAACAGACAAACACGTAAATTGATCGTCCCTTTGCTACGCTCACCAGCCAATCAGGAGAGTATGCAAATTAACCCAACAAAGATGGTGGTTAATTTGCATATGTAGGTGCAAAGCAGAGGAGCAGGAGTGGCGATGACTGAAGGATCCAGGCGCAGCAGCAAAGACAGAAGGCTCCGGGGCCTGAGCCAAGGCCTGGGTCCCCGGTTCTGGAGGAAAACCGGTGCCGGCAGCCAGGGCAAGGGGGGCCTAGTGCACGAATCTCTTCTAGTGTCTAAACAATGGGCTTCTAGTGTCTAAATAACAGCATTTGCAAAAGCATGTTGAAAGTCCAGAAAAACTATATGCGTGGTGACGAGGGGTGAAGGAAGGGGGATTAGTAGCAACCTAGCAGGTTTAGAAATGGATAAACGTGAATTTTTGAAAATATGCGACTTATTAAAATAAATGAATGACTACATACCCTTGAGGAGAGAGCTTGTCTAGCCATCCCGATTTAACCTTCTTCGCAGACGGTCCATAAAAGCAGGCATAAGGAGATATTGGACTTGAGGAAATGACTGATGAATCAGCATTTCCACTGGTTGAGCTTAAGGGATAACTGTGCCTATTAACAGCGTCCAAGTTCAATACTTTTTGAGTCCTGGATTTAGATGCTTTTGAATTCTTTCTTTTTAAACTCTGAAAGCATTCTTCTACTGTTGAATATTCTGAATCTGCAGCACCGCCAGTCGGAAAATTGTTTTTGTCCTCTCGAGGTATCCAAATATCTTCCACTTTGTCTTCACTTACATTCTCCTTCCTGTTATCATATATGCTAAAGGGGAAAAAATAGCATATACATTTCAGAGTGCTTATGCCATTTAAGCCATCGGTTATTTTTTACATTTATAAACAACCCACCGCATAAATTTCAGTCCAGGAAAATCTTAGCATTCAATTAATCCACCTGATAATTTTTAAAATTCTTCCAAGAAAATTAAATACACATCTCTCATTATCCTAAGACCTATTTGAATACTACTAATAGTAATATATATTTTTTTGCATATCATTTAATCCTATCTGCTTACTTTGGGGGTTGGGTACAGGTGGTAAGAATGGAGACTAGCTGTATTCTTTGCACCACAATTTAAACATCTTCACCAGCACCATTAAGCAGCCAACCCAACCTCTAGTCCCTGGGCAACATCGTGAATGACTAACTTATGTTTTTGGAGATCTTTCTTCTAAACTCCTTGCCTCTTTGACGCTCCACTCCCAGAACGTTATGTTCCGTTACAATGGAATTGGACTGGGAGTCCTTCTCACTGATGAGAGCTTTAGTATTATTTTGCAACACTAATGAGGAAGAACCAGACCACACTGCTAACTAGAAAATGAGAAAGAGTCAGGGTTACATAAAAAGAATGTTGTAGCATATAGCATTTACTGGAACACATTCATAATAGCTAAGCATATTGCTATACATTTCAGGAATGACAAAACAGAGTCACTGAGTAATTTATGTATAATTAAACCCATAACCCATAAAGGAGGTTTTTTCTAATCAATAAAACATATGTTTAGGGGTCCAATTACATTCTTCTGGATACAGTGTTCTAAAAACCAGTACTTGCTTAAAGAATGATTTAGCCTTCCATTTCATGCTTTATAATAGGATCATATCAAGTGCTTGCTGCACTAGGATTTTAGTATCTTCCTTAAGTTTTACTATTTTCCTTAAGTTTAGTTTCAACTGTTGAAGGGAATCCCACAACAGTGTTAGCCTTCGGAAAAAGGATAAAATGGAAGGAAGGTAAAACGAATGTTAAGTAATGAACCAGTATAGCAAGTCCTAATACAGCTGAGAGAAAAACAAAATTTATGTTGGAGCCTTAGAAATTCTGGTTAATTTCATCTGTGATCCAAATAAATGGGTAACTGTCAAGCCACTTGTCAAAGCTGAACTTCTAATAAAAAGATATTAAGTTACATTTGTGGAAACTCACATAGAGTTTTTTGCACTGCTCCTTTCTCCTCCACATTAATTAACTTCTTCTAATCCTTAAACTGCAATCACAGTCACCACATGTTTGCTACACTGGGAAGGGGAGAGTGGTTTCAAATCAGAGGAAGACCAAAGTAATCTGTCACAGAACACACTTGCTCTACAGATTCTAAATTCAATCATTAAAATGAGTTCTGCTATTGACGCATTTACAAAGAAAAGATTTGCTGCGCTAGCTGGTGTGGTTCAGTGGCTAGAGCACAGGCCATGCACCAAAGGGTCTAAGGATCAGTTCCTGGTCAGGGGCACGTACCTAGGTTGCAGGTTTGATCCTTGGCCTCAGTCAGAGCACAAGCAGAAGGCAACCAATCGATGTCTCTCTCTCATAATGATGTTTCTCTCTCCTCCCTCCCTTCCACTCTCCAAAAATCAATGGAAAAAAATATCAAAAAAGATCTGAACTTACCAATGTAAACTATTTTCTTAGAAACATAATATGAGCAAGAAATCAACATTGTGTAACATTTTATGCCAAAGAATTAATCATCATTAGTCATGACTGCATACCTGGATTGGACAAAAAAAGAGTTTCTTTCCGTTGTTGCTTTCCCTTTGAGTGTTTCTTCGTGGGCCCAAAATTCATTCCTTATAGACTTTTTCTATTAAAAAAAAATACATACAGTTTTCTTAGGGTTTCAATATTCTACAAAGATCCACAATATCTGGGTTTAGTTTTATTATCCAAACATCTAATTACTTAGATCAATTATCAGTAAAAACAATGTAATTAGGAAGACTACATTAAACGGTATCCTTTGGATGCCTTTTTCAATAACTAATTTCCATCATTAATAACTCATCATTTCAAGAAAAAAAATAATATGCTAACCAAGAAAAAAAATATGCTAACGAAGAATAAAATTTATTTACTTTTACCTTCCCAATATTTTTTGTCTTCTTTTTTTTTTATCATGACCAAGAAATAAAATAGCAAAGAGCATAGTTACTGAAGAGAAAAGACTAAAACTGAATACGATGTGTAACTAGTTAGAAGTCTGTATTGGGGTATAATGCAAGCAAAATTGGGAAGGGAGGGATTTTTATTTTTGCTTTTTATGATTTTTCTTTTTTTTTGTTAAGTAACTTCTCTTACACAAAACTTTGAACACACACTAATCCTTATTTTTGAAATCAAACTGAACATTTGTTTTTGTAATATATATTTAAAGATAAAATTTTCCCATGATTTTACAGAATATAATTTTACTGACTGAAAATTTCATTCTTCAACGTAACACAGTCTTCAAACAGCATACAGGAAAATGAAGCAGCAAATATAAACAGAAGAGTAAATAATATGAAAAAAATTTAAATGAATGGAACAAACCTTGGAAGTTTCTAGTCTCTGGAAGAGAAAGGTCTCTCCATAAGGAAAGATGGAAGATGAATTCTCCTCATTTGAATCTTTTGGGGAAATTATAGGATGAGAATGAAAAGATGTAAATAATGGAAAGCATTTTTTTTTTAAAGGCATGTATTTATTTTAAAGCAATATCACAACTTAAGTTTTATTCTCTAAGTGTCCAAAATTATGCTCATAATTCTTACCCCCAAATAAATTCTTCGTGATGTAGCACTCGCTATATTTACCCGAACTTGTACAATAGTAAAAATTTACTATTTCTTAATGTGTGATGTGTCAGATATATATGTCCTTGCTAACCTCTAAAATCTACATTAATATAAACAAGCACATTTCCCACTGTATATAATGTAAATTGTCATGGTGCCATTTTTTTCCCTTTATTTTATTTTTCCCATCATCATTTCCCCCCCAATACCTCTTCCACCTCCACCCATACCCCCCACAGTCATGATGCCATTTTTAATGTTAATCCTATATAATAAAAGGGTAATATGCAAATTGACCCTAACTATAGAGTAACCAGGAATGACCAGGAACCAGTCACTATAACGTGCACTGACCACCAGGGGGCAGACACTCAACACAAAAGCTGCTCCATGGTGGTCAATGTGCTCCCTCAGGGGGAGCACTGCTCAGTCACAAGGCAGGCTGACAGCTCCAAGTGCAGCAGAGGTGGCAAGAGCCTCTCTTGTCTCCTCAGCAGCACTAAGAATGTCCAACTGTGGCCCCAGAGAAATGTCTGACTGCCAGTTTAGGCCTAATCCTCCAGGGAGCTGGCAGGTGGATATCACCCAAGATAGCAAGAAGGTGCAGGCCAGGCTGAGACCCCACCCCCACTGAGTGCATGAATTTTCGTGCACTGTGCCTCTAGTTCCTAAATAAGAGAAGAGTATAACAGCAGAAAATTAACCCTCCCAGACTGCAAAGTGCCAAAAATTAGGTACAGCAGATTCGGAAATTACTAAAAAATCGGTACAATGGTCTCGTAGGTTTAATTTTAATTCTATTATAACTTTCAATAAGTAATTTTTAAAAATTTACTAGCAGAACAACTAGATGTTATATGACTCAAAATACCAGAATCCATTTAATATAATCCTTCTGATTCCATAGCTACTAATACACTTATAAATAAACTAGGGGCCCGGTGCACAAAAATTTGTGCACTGGGAGGGGGGGGTGTCCCTCAGCCCGGCCTGTGCCCTCTCCCAGTCTGGGATCCTTCTGGGGATGTCCACCTGCTGGTGTGCCTGGCCAGCCTGGGTGAGGGGCAATGTCTGTTTGCAAGCTGGCCAAGCTCCCCAGTGGAGACCCTCACCCCAGGGGGTGTGGCAAGCCTAGGTGAGGGGCTAAGGACAGTTTTCAGGCCGGCCACAGCTCCCACTTACCCTCTGGGCCACCCGCCTGGGAAGCTGATGGTTGGATGGCGCTGTCCACCCCATGGCCTCCCGGGTGGGGGCAGCGGGGGTCCGGCCACCTGTTCGCCACGCCCCAGAAGGCTCCTGCCTGGGAAGCTGCAGGTGGGGAGGCGCTGGTCGTCCCATGGCCTTCCGGGTGGGGGCCGCAGGGGTCCAGCTGCCTGGTCCCCGGGTGGGGTGGCGCTGGCCGCCCCATGACCTCCCGGGCGGGGCCGCGGGGGTCCGACCGCCTGTTCCCCGCGCCCCGGAAGGCTCCCGCCCAGGAAGTCGAGGCTGCGGCGGCGGGGCCGCGGGGATCCGGCCGCCTCACCCCCGCGCCCTGGAAGGCTCCTGAGGCTGCGACAGCACCGGCCGCCCCATGACCTCCCCGGCGGGGGCCGCGGGGATCCGGCCACCTCGCCCCCGTGCCCCGGAACACTCCCGAGGCTGCGGGCGGCGGGGCCAGGGATCCGCCCGCCTCACCCCCGTGCCCCGCAACGCTCCCGAGGCTACGGCGGCGCCGGCCGCCCCACAACCTCCCTGGCGGGGGTTGCAGGGGTCCAGCCGTCTCATCCCGCGCCCCAGAAGACTCCTGAGGCTGGGAGCCTTCCGGGGCATGGGCAGCCGCCTGGTGCCCACCTCCCCCCCGCCCCGGCTCCCGCCTGGAAAGGCATCCACAGGCCCAAGGCGCTGGATGCCTTCTCAGGCAGGAGACTCCCAAGATGGCGGAGGCCGCAGCCCTGGAGAAGCTGCACACCAGGGCTGCGACCTCCGCCATCTTGGCTGGGCTAATTTGCATACAGTCTCTCTGATTGGCTGGTGGGCGTGGCTTACCCCCGTCCCGGAGAAACGGTTAATTTTAATATTTCGCTTTTATTAGATTATTTCAAAAGAACTGCCACCATCTTTGAATTATACCAATCTACAAGAAAGAATTCTCAACAATTTTATTTTCTGACAGGGCAAAACAATTTTTAAAGGCTCAGTAGCAAGTACCGTATTTTCCGGCATATAGAATGTCTGGGCGTATAAGACAACCCCCAACTTTTGAGAAGATTTTCCTGGGTTAAAAAGTCTGGACGGAGACCGTATGCAGCACAAAAGGAGCCTATCAGAATCACTTGCGGTCTCTGTCCAGCTCCATTGACGACCCCCGGCTTTTGAGAAGATTTTCCTGTGTTAAAAAGTCATCTTATATGCTGGAAAATACGGTATTTGTTTGCCATCTTATTATTGAGAAGAATGTTCCTGAACTTGTGGAAACAGAATTTTCAGAAAGAAAGAAAAGCCCCTATCAATGACCAATTCACCAAAGCGATGTCAGCCCTTTCCTGTTACCATGGCAAAAATTACTCTCCATAATCTATGTTCTGCAGCTCAAACTGTCAGAAACCACTTAATTCAGTTAAATGCCTTCAACTGTGGCTAATGATAAATGAAACCTGTACAAAAAAAAAAAAAATCTTTTTATATCACTATGTGCAAATTTCCAGGAGTCTGTGTGTCTATTTGCTATCTTTCATTCACTCACTTTTAAAGGTGTCTGAAGTAGGATGAACCCGAGCAGACCTCTTCCCATTAGTCCCTATTCCCCAGGTGGGTTACCTCCTCCATCATGATTTAAACACATCTGAAACCATTCAATGAGTGCTAACGATTTACAGAGACTTGAAATGCTAAGACTCACTGTGCTGTGTCACTGATTTTCCAGTTGAGGTAGCACCATTTCTTCTCTCACGGAAATAGCTTAAAGGAAAGGGAAAAATAGGTTACAATAGATGTAAAAGGATTAACTATAGAGACAGACATTCTTTTAGGTCGCAAAAGATATATTCAAAAGTAAATCTGATTTTAAATAAGCAGAATGGGCAAATTCTACAAATGTGTTTTTCTGAAGAGCATAAACGAAGAGATTTCAAAGAATTTTACAAGGGCTTCTCATATTCACAACTCACAAAAGCAAACATATTTGCCCAATGCTAGTATGAACATAAATCATTTTCAAAACTCCATCCATACCATCTGAGAAACACATTTTCTAACTAGATTTCAATATATACCAGTGGCCCCGTGCACGAAATTCGTGCACATTAAAAGGAGATTAATTTGAGGAAATATTTTAATATTGCTATTTGCCCTTTTTCTATACTAGAAGTGTCAGAGATTAAAGAAAATTAGTAAAATATATATGAAAATCTTCCTCCTGTCAGAGTCTGGGGTGCACCATGGAACCCAAAGCCAGTCTTCAATCACCCATGTGCACCTCAAAATCGCTTGAGACCCAAACCTGGATGGACCCCCTTCATTGGGCTAGATCCACACCCGACCAGTTCCACCCTATCAAGCCCTGCCAGGTGAGAAGGGGGTGCAGCCTCAGGTTCCCTGGGTGCCAGGGCAGGGGGCCACGTCCCCCATCAAGCCCTGCTGGGTGGAGGGAGTGGCCTGTGATTCCCTAGCCTGGTGCTGGGGCAGGGGGCACAGCCTGAGGTCCCCTGGCCTGGTGCTGGGGTAGGGGGGCATGGCCTGAGGTCCCCTGGCCCAGCACCAGGGTGGAGGGCACACCTTGAGGGCCCCTGTCAAGTCCCACTGGGTGAGGGGCACAGCCTCAGGTCCCCTGACCTGGGGCCAGGGCGGGGGCCATGGCCTGAGGTCCCCCGGCCTGGCACCACGGAAGAGGATGCAGCCTGAGTTCCTCTGGCCTGGTGCCAGGGCGGGGGGAGCAGCCTGAGGTCCCCTGTCAAGCCCCATGCAGGAGGTGGGTGGGCGCGCAGCCTCAGGTCCCTGCTGATTGCTCCTTAAGACTTGTTATGGGAACTTAGCCTCAGCTGTGGGTGCAAATTGACTGGAGTGATGGTCAATTTGCATATCCCCTCTTTATTATGTAGGATGGAGTGTTTTTGTCATTCGTTTTACCATGCTAAGAAGCCTGCCTGACTCTATGAGCACAGTATCAAAATACACAAGACTTTTTTCCTCAAAGATCTGATGGTCCTGGGGGAGAGACTTTATAAGCAATTAGTTAGTATGCAACCTAACAGCAAGCCTCAGGAAAACACAGTGGAAGCAGAGGGTAATGAATACCTACCACAATACGAAAGACTTCTACCTGATTTTCCCTCTAAACGTAAAGATCTGGACACTGTTCTCATATACTTATCTGTCCAAGTAACTACAAGCAAGTAAATAATAATAATAATAAAAAGAACAGAAATCAATAAAATAGAATATGAACAAAATTTAAGTGACTGCAACCAAAATCTAGTTCTTTGAAATGATCAATAAAATTGATCAACCTCAGAGAAGGTAATTCTGTAACAATAACCTACACAGAGGTCTTTGTGAAATCTGCAAACAAAGACGCTCGAAAGATATAAATACGAGACACTTCCTCAACGCTGGGGTCAGAGATTTGGAAAAAGACACCTCCCTCTGGACTGCATGCAGTAAGTGACTCCTCATGAATTGGCTTATTAAGGCATCTTGTATCTCATTCGATGATTTACCGACACGCTAGGTGTTTAATAAGTGATACTATTATCACTGATTTCCTAATAAATACTACACACTGCTATTGGCACTAGGGAAACCAAGGAAGACAGACAAATCAGGGCCTCTGGCCTCAAAGAGTGTCTACTCTAATGGGAGTTCCTGAAATTAACAGGCTTACAAATTGCCACGTTTTCTCCTGCAAATACTAAATCTCCATGTTTTCTCTTGACAATACAACCACCATTTCAGGCTATAATTACCAAAGGTGCCTAAAAGCAAGAGCACAAAGTAGATGGGGGGAGGGGGAGTGAGGGAGGGGGAATCTTGCAGAAATGCCAGCCTCCAGCCAGTGCAAGAAAGGAATCTGTAATAGCTTTCAGCATCACCTCAGTAACAGCCAAACTTGCACAGCCTCATGGCTCCCAGCAGAGAGACAAGTGTTAGCTTTAAGTGAAAAAAATATTCCACCGCAGTACTAGAGAAAAACCACGACTATTTTAGGTGTAACTTTGAGAAACAGATAAAAGCTCTCTCTACTGTAAGTGGGCTCTTCTCAGACTTCACAATTACCTCATGCTACCACTGACCAGACACTCTGGTCAGGCCCCTCTAGCGGACCTGGTTTCATACTGTAATGTTACCATCATTTTACATCTGTCTCCTGCACCACACTTCAAACTCCACTACCCCTCACCCAGGCTGGCCAGGTACTCCAGTAGGGACTCAAAATCTGAAGAGACTGTGGGCAGCCTGAAAGCCTGAAAATGGCCCTCAGGCCCGCACCCAGGCTGGCCACACCGCAATGGGGTGAGAGACCCCACTGGGGGGCTTGGCCAGCCTGCACACAGCCATCAGCCCCTCACCCAGGCTGGCCAGGTAGCCCAGTAGGGACCCAAAATCTGAAGGGCTGTGGGCAGCCTGAAAACGGCCCTCAGCCCATCACCCAGGTTGGCCACACCCCAATGGAGTGAGGGACCCCACTGGGAGGCTTGGCCAGCTTGCAAACAGCCATCAGCCCCTCACCCAGGCTGACCAGGCACGCCAGCAGGTGGACATCCCCAGAGGGTCCCAGACTGCGAGAGGGCACAGGTTGGGCTGAAGGACCTCAGTAATAATATAAGCAAATGACAGAAAATATGTTTAACATGGAAAAATTGATGTAAGTCACCAAATTAAGAAAATATGGGAGATAAATCGCATGCTCATGACCATAGATCCAGAAAAAACACACAACATAATTCAATATTCACTCATGAAAATGATTCTCAGCATACTAGGAATAGAAGGAAGCTTTTGCAATTTAATAAAGGGCATTTATGAAAAACCTACTTCATAATTAATGGTTAAAGTGTGAATGGCTTCACCAAGGATTCGGAGTAAGGCAAGAAGGTCTGCTTTCCCACTTATATTCACCTGATTTCAGAGGTCCAGACCAGTACAATAAGACAAGAAAAAGAAAGAAAAGGTGTGCAGATTAGAAGGTATCTTACAATGAAAAGGTATCCAGGTAAACCAAAAATCCTAAAGAATATACTAAAAAGCTTCTCAAAAAAGTAAGTCTAGCAAGGCCCAAGGAAAAAAAGGTAAATACTTTTAGAGTTCAATAGTATTTCTAAATATTAGCTATGAACAACTGAAAAAAAATAGTTTGAAAAGACAATTTTCATTGTAAAATACTAAAGGATAAATTTATTAAAATATGAGCAAGATCTGCACATTGAAAACTATAAACATTGCTGAAAAAATAAAGAAAATCTAATTAAATGGAAGAATACATGGAAAACTGAATATTACAAAGACACCAACCAATACTTTCTATGTTAATCTAGAGTCAATGCAAAAAAAGTTACAGAGGTGAGTGAATGTGTGTGTGTGTGTGCACGCATATGTATGTAATTTGACAAGTCAATTCTAAAATTTATGTGAAAAGACAACATACCAAGACTAAGAAACTTTTAAAGAACAGGCGAGAAAAACTTGCTCCACCAGGTAGCAGGATTTATTATAAAGTTGTAGTAGTTATACAGTATGCTACTGATAAAAGGATAAATAAGTAGTAGATAGGTATAAAGACAGATATAAAGAGAATAGAGTCCATAAACAGACCCAATTTTCATTTAAGACAAGTATGTCAATCTTGAGCAATAAGGAAAGCATGGTCTTCTTAATAAGCAGATAACTCGGATATCCACACAGTATAAATGACACTTCATGCCTATTTCAGACTATATATGGAAACCAATTCAAGGCAGATTATAAATCCCAGAGTGACAGGCCAGACAAAGCTGGAGGACAAAATAGAATATCTTCATGTGACTTAAGACACAAAAAGTTCAACCCTAAGGGAAAACATTGGTAATTTGAATAAATTAAAATTACAAACTTTTATTCATAAGTCACCATCAAGGAGTTAAAAAGCAACAGATAGAAAGGGAAAGGATATAGTCAACAAAAGCTCATACCCACAGTCCATAAATAACTTTTAAAGATCATTACGAAAGGCATAAAATGTAATTCAAAACAACACACAGAAATAATGGGTAAAATACTTCAAAAGGCACTACACAAAAGAAAATATAAGCATGGTCAATAACCAATAAAAACATTAAAAGGTGCTCAATTTTGTTAGTCATCAGAAAGTACAAATTAGAATCACAATAAAATATCACTCTGTACACAGCCCAATGTGGTAATGGATCTGAAACAAAAGGAACGCACACTTTACAGGAACAGTTTTGCATTGCCTACCACAGTGGAAGACAATCATATCCAAGAACACTTCGGAGCAATTTTACTCCTAAGTATATACTCTACAGACATGCACCTATAGATATGCTCCAAAATAAGTAAACAACTAAAACCACCCACGTGTGTTCTCATGTGAATGAACAAACAAGTTATAGGACATTCACACAAATTCAACAGCAAAAGTAACAAACTGACATGCAGCAATATGGATGCATCTCAAAAACAGCATGCTGTGTCAAAGACACCAGATGCAGATATTACTTGCTATACGATTCCATGTACATGGAATTCTAGCACAGGCAAAACTGACCCAGGGAGCTCAGTTGTTGCTGGATACAGGGAGTAATTTACTGCAAGTGGACAAAAGAGGTTTTTTTAGGGGCAGTGGATGAGGGACTGAATGTTCTAAATCCTGATGTGGTAGTAGTCACACAGGTATATGTGTTTGCCAAAACTCGTCAACCAGTATACTTAAAGTGAGTCTATTTTATATGGAAATTAGATATGAATCTGATTTACATTTGTCTAGAAATAATGTATATACATATGTAAATTATGAAGACATATATATACAAAATACCAGGCCAGGTTGAGAATATCAAGTATCTGTCAACGGAATGACTATCATGGTATAGACAATGAAATATTATACAGTACTAAATGTGGCTACAGCACCAACACAGATGAGTCTCACATTTAAGTTAAATCAACCAGACGAAAGAATACTCACTGTAGCACTGTATTTTTTTTTTAATTATAGAACAAAACTATATTTTTTGAGGCACACTTAAGAAGTAAACTTTTTTTTTCAATAAAGTAATTGCTATTTAAAGTAAAGACAAAAGTTGGCCCTCGCCGGTTTGGCAGGTTTGCTCAGTGGATATAGTTTCGGCCTGCGGACTGAAAGGTCCCAGGTTAGAGTCTGGCCAAGGGCGTTGCCCAGATTGCAGGCTCAATCCTCGCCAGTAGGAGGCATGCAGAAGGCATCCACTCAGTGATTCCCTCTCATCATTGATATTTCTGTCTCTCTCTCTCCCTTCCTCTCTGAAATCAGTAAAACTATATTTAAGAAAAGTAAAAGTTTTCTTTGGCAGGGGAGGAGCATACAAGTTTAACAAAGCATTACAAAATACCTCACCCTTTATTTGTTCATTATCTCCAGATTCTTTCTACTGTTACACAGTTACAACTGTTTCCTCAAATTTGTATGTTTCTAATGTTTCTAACACACGCACATATTAATGATTTGAATCCTTTACTAGAGCAGCACTCAAATTTTCTACATATTTGGTAACTTTCTCTGATAATAAATATTGCTAATTCTTATGACCACTTACTATATGCCAGAAATAGGTATCAGAATTTTACATACATATGTAAAATTTTACATAGATATATTTGTACATATATCGTCACAAATACTCGAAGTAAAAACTATTATTATCTGCATTTTAAATAAGAAAACTGGCACATAAAGCAGTTAAGTAACTTTCCCATGATCACACAGCTGATAAGTAACCAGTAGGATTCAAACCCAGGCAGCTCAGCTCCATAACCTCTATTCTAAACTATAGTGTTTAATAAGTGCCACCTTACCGAAAAAATATACAAATTGAAGAAAAATATTTTGAACTATTTATAGTACATACGTTAGTGGTATTTTAAAGCTTATTTTGTTGGTTTAACTATTAGTCATAAAATGTAAAAATAGTTGTGATCATTTTTTATCTTGATATTCAATATCCACCTGCAAGTGATTTCCAATTGTACCCATCAAGATCAATCGACCTACTGCAGCTGAAAGATTCACTCAATATAGGAAACAAGTTGTTTTGAAAACTGGTGATTAGCAATTTATATTACTTATGTTGTGAATAAATTATCACAAGCTATTCTATATTCGAATACCTATTATGCCCAAAGCATTAGGGGCTTATATATCTACATCTCACATTTCATTCTCACAACAGCCCTATAAGGTAGGACCTGGTGTCCTAATCCTACCAATAATGAAAAAGGCGGCTCTCCTGGCCCAGTCCCACGGCTAGTAAGAGGCAAAGCCAGAAGTCAAGGTCAAGCCTGTGGTGAGAACAAAACCCATGTTCTTTATTCCTTTCTGCCTTATTATTTTCCCACCAGTTAGCCTGAAAACTGCAGATAGCTTTTAAATTTTAAATAGAAAGCATGGTTAATTGTGAAATTTAAAAACCCATACAGAAAAGAAGGAGTCATCATCCTTCCTATTATTATGCTTTTGTCATCTTGGTCAAGTTACCTCACAGCTGGAGCCTGGTTTCCTCAGTTATGGAAGGAGAGTAAAAACAGGACTTGCTGCCTAGGAATATTATGAGAATGAATGAGCTAATGCACTCAAAGGGCCTAAGTTGTGTCCTATAACAAGCAAAAACAC
The DNA here is from genome assembly GCA_004026665.1 of Murina feae. Classification (NCBI taxonomy): domain Eukaryota; kingdom Metazoa; phylum Chordata; class Mammalia; order Chiroptera; family Vespertilionidae; genus Murina; species Murina feae. The sequence continues at coordinate 82,466 of PVJC01001482.1, forward strand.
AGAGAAAATAATGGTTGGTCCTCCTGGTACACTTTTAAGCCCTTAAGAGTATAAATACTTTTCATTTGTAATAGTGAAAAAGTGTCAACAACCTGGTAGGAAAATGTTTTTTTTTCTTTTAATAAAATACTACACAGGAGTATTGCACACAATAATGTGCATCAATGCAGACAAATCTTAAAAATAATACTAAATGAAACACCAACATGGAATAATGCAAAAGAGTAACTGATCATCAAGGAGAAGCCCCATCATACCTACTGATGCTATTTATTTTTTTTCACATGTTTTTAATCACTGAAATTGCCAAGAAAAGCAGTGGCACACAGGTTAATTAATGTCAAAATCTCCCTTTATGATTTACACTTACCTATTTACTTCAGTGAGGCAGACACACCAAAAAAAATAATCATTTACAGACCATAAAGGGTCCACCATTTCACAGAATGTTTGTCTAAAAAGAAATTTCAGTTCTTACAATTCCTAACAGGCTAACTATAAAAGGCTGAGTACAGGTCATTACAAAACTGAATTAAAAATGAGTTCCTAGTTTTATCTTTTGACCAATGGACAAGACCTACCAAGTCCAATCAGAACTACTCCATAAACCAATCAGAATGCATAGTGCCAACCAGGATTTTGAGATTCTGACAAATCAGAAGTGTCTAAATTTGAATATCTCATTTACATAAAATGGACCTAATTGGCTGAAAACTTTGGATGTAAAAGACCGCTTCCCCTTTCTCTGGGTGGAATACAATAGTGGTTACTCCCTAAATCAAGTGTCTCCAGAGCTGTAACTTCTTCTGTTCAAATTAATGCATTTTATTCTTTACGATAGTGCAAAATTATTTTTAGTTTACAAAAAATTTTTTTTTCCAAACAAACTGGACTTTTTTAATTATGAAAAAGAAAGTATAAACATAATGTGTTCTTATAAAAATTAATAAACAGAAATATATCTTCATCCTCTAACAACAAATCAAACTAATTATCTAAATTTCAATTTATTTAGTTCAAGTCAAAATTTCACAGCCTATTTTTCCAGAGAATTTATAAAAAGTCATTGTAAAGCCCAGCTGGTGTGGCTCAATGGTTGAGTGTTGACCTATGAACCAGGAGGTCACAGTTAGATTCCTGATCAGGCACATGCCCGGGTTGCAGGCTGGCTCCCCAGTGTGGGGCCTGCAGGAGGCAGCTGATCAGTGATTCTCTCTCATCATTGATGCTTTAATTCCTCTCTCTCCCCTCCTCTCTGAAATCAATAAAAATATCTATTTTTCTAAAAGGGCATTTTAATAAAAAAAATATGAATTTTAGATTGCTAAGCATGTTTCTGCTATAACATAAAACGTTAAGTTTTTCTTAAGCATGAAAAAGATGTGATGAGTTTCATTTAAAATTCAATGCAGCCAACAATTGCTATTACTTTCCTGTACATTTTTGGCTCATATACATTTTGACATTAAAGTCTAAAATATTGCTACCCATTTCTAATGTCTGTATCATGTTTATGTAAATCTAGAGAAAAATATCTAAGATTTTTAGTTTTAAAAAAAGTTCAAAGAATGGAGAATTCAGGTTTAGATTTCAAACTTTTTTTAAAATATATTTTTACTGATTTCAGAGAGGAAGGGAGAAGAGAGAGGGGAGAGGGGAGAGGGGGAGGGGAGAGGAGAGAGGGAGACATCAATGATGAGAGAGAATCATTGATCAGCTATCTCCCTATTGGGCATTGAGCCCACAACCTGGGCATGTGCCCTTGACCAGAATAGAACCCAAGACTCTTCAGTCCATAGGCCGACACTCCATCCACTGACCCAAACTAGGGCTAGATTTCAAACTTCTGAAAAGCCCTCAAACAGCCAATATAGTACCTCACTCAGTCTTATGGTAAGTTATAATAGATACTAGAGGCCCGGTGCACGAATTCGTGTACAGGCAGGGTCCCTCAGCCTGGCCAGCGATCGGGCCGATTGGGGCTGGCAGGCCAGGGGGAGGGACCGGGAGAGACTGGCTGGCTGCGGGAGGTTGGCTGTGGGAGTGCATTGAGCATCTGACCCCTGGTGGTCAGTGTGCATCATAGCGACCAGTTGTTCCACAGCTCAGTTGATATGCATATTAGCCTTTTATTATATAGGATACTCCAATCATCATGCTGCCTTGCATACTATCCTCCCAAATACCTCTCTCTGCTGCCTTCCTTCCCTGTCCCCCAAAAAATTCAGAGGCAAAACACCTAAAAGAGAGGGCTCTTTGACTTGTGCCAAGAAAAAAAACAATAATTGCATGAAAGATGTATGAAATCATTCAACTGGGGAGGATAAGAAAGACACCTGTTCCTTCTTGCCTAGAGAACCATGGAGGACCTTCCTGTAAGGAACACAGGACACACCTATAGCTCCCAAGGAAATGACAGCTGGTTGGACTGGCTTTTGCTTGGAGGTTTCCACAGCACTAGGAAGAGCTCCAAGCGAAGATAATAAGGAAGGAACTGGCTCTTCCAGCCTATTGCTAACCTCTCCCTCACGAGGTAGAAGTTTAAAAGAAATCTGGAGATTCCTTGTTCAGCACAGCACCACCCAGCCCAACTGTCCAGAGAAAAGGAACAGGAACTCACGGAAAATGCCCAAGGCCAAGTAAAAACCAACCATCGTGAGAGGGGATGCGATTGTGTATATAAGGGGTGGGACACAAGGGCTTCACCTCAGAAACGCACTTCTAACATATCCCTTTGAACAGTATATGAAAAGTTTAATTAGTAAACAAATTAGGTGAAAACACTGGCCACAAAAAAAATTTTTATTTGATACCTCAAGGAATGTACTGAATATCATTTAGATGTTATTTGATTGGAGAGAATCACAATTTTTTTTTTAAATGTCAAATTGTAATTTTTTTAAAGAAAATTTGCAATTACTATTTGCAGTTCTGGTGAGGACCACAAGGAAAAATGAACCGTAAAGTCTGAAAATAACTTAATTACTTTCTCTTTTACGACTCAAGCACACCAACGAGTAACGACCATTTACTGCCGTAATCAAAGAAGAAAGGTTACAACAGGTAATCTGGCCCTAATGCAGCTACTAAAGTTATTTACCACCAACTCTAATGTTATTTCAATTCTCGTTTTCAAGGGCTCGTGGTCAGAATGGGAGTAACAAGCCTTTCAATTTATGAAAACCAGCACATCTTATTTAAAACTTAAGCCAAATGTTTCTTATCTGAAGGTACCCTTATGGCTCCCAAAAGGATTTTGTTCTGGCAAAGATGCAATTTTAATGTGCGTGCTCACAGCAGGCCCTTCTCAGGTTACTTTGTTTAAAATTAGCAAAATGTTTTTAAAACTTCTACGCTCTTGAGATATATCCCCATGCTTATGCAGGCACACCTCATTTTACCGCAGTTAGCTTTTTCTGCGCCACAGATGCTGCCTTTCTTTTTCTTTTTTACAAAATGAAGGCAAGACCCTTCAGTAACATAAAGAATCTGACTCACTCTATCCGGGTGGTCTGGACATGAACCTGCAATATCCCAAAGGTGTACCTCTATATACAAGTCAGATTTACTGCAATGAAGTCCAGTTCACTATCTTGGCATCCTAGGAAAAGTAACCTCATAAAACTCAGTTACCTCGTAAGAAAATGGACGAATATTACCTACTTCACAGGGCCATTGTGAGAATTAGATAACCCATGGAAAATTATAAAGCAATGTAGCACCTAGTGACGCACAGTAACCTCCATTTTGTATTAAAAAACAAACAAACAACCTTGCTGTTTGAAACTCTCTGTTGTTAGCTAGTCCCTAGTCCTGTAAACTCTGTCATTATAAACTGTCACTTTAAGACAGTCTGTTATTCTGTAAAATGACTGCTTTTTAGTTCAAATAATAGAAAAAGATAAACTTAACTGTCTGACCTGGCAAGCCAGCCATCTAATGTAATAGACTAAACTAGACTAACGCTGATAATTCCAAGTACTAACTTATTATGTATTCAAGGTCACAAACTAACTGTAACCATAACCTACACAGAGGTCTTTGTGAAACCTGCAAATAAAGACACTTGAAAGATATAAATACGAGACACTTCCTCTACGCTGGGGTCAGAGATTTGGAAAAAGACACCTCCCTCTGGGCTGCATGCAGTAAGTGACTCCTCATGAATTGGCTCATTAAGGCATCTTGTATCTCATTCGATGATTTACCGACACGCTAGGTGTTTAATAAATACTATTATCACTGATTTCCTAATAAATACTACACACTGCTATTGGCACTAGGGAAACCAAGGAAGACAGACAAATCAGGGCCTCCGGCCTCAAAGAGTGTCCACTCTAATGGGGGTTCCTGAAATTAACAGGCTTACAAATTGCCACGTTTTCTCCTGCAAATACTAAACCTCCATGTTTTCTCTTGACAATACAACCACCATTTCAGGCTATAATTACCAAAGGTGCCTAAAAGCAAGAGCACAAAGTAGATGGGGGGAGGGGGAGTGAGGGAGGGGGAATCTTGCAGAAATGCCAGCCTCCAGCCAGTGCAAGAAAGAAATCTGTAATAGCTTTCAGCATCACCTCAGTAACAGCCAAACTTGCATAGCCTCATGGCTCCCAGCAGAGAGACAAGTGTTAGCTTTAAGTGAAAAAAATATCCCACCGCAATACTAGAGAAAAACCACGACTATTTTAGGTGTAACTTTGAGAAACAGATAAAAGCTCTCTCTACTGTAAGTGGGCTCTTCTCAGACTCTGCAATTACCTCATGCTACCACTGACCAGACACTCTGGTCAGGCCCCTCTTTAGAGTTCCCATCTCTAGCGGACCTGGTTTCATACTGTACTGTTACCATCATTTTACATCTGTCTCCTACACCACACTTCAAACTCCACGATTCCTCTATATTGTTAGAAAAGAAACAGACTCAAAATGGAGTCACCGGTGCTAAGCTCCACAAAACCTAACCGAAATGCACTTTCAGTCTCTCCCCGGAATGGAACCTGTAGCTGGATAACACAGAATCATCTGTGCAACTCTAGTAAGGCAATCAGATAGCCAGCCCCGACGTCACTCTCCAAGAAACTTGCCTGAAACAATTCATTCTTCTCTGCTAGAATAATGTCTTCGCCCTGCCTCCATCTGCCCAGAAAAGTCTTCCATTGTGTACAACTCCTCAGAGCTTTTTTATTTGCTAAATGGGATGCTGCCCGATTCATTAATCATTGAGCAAAGCCAATTAGATCTTCAATTTACTTGGCTGAATTGTGTTTTTAAATACTACCTCCTTCACACCTAGCACAGGGACCAGGAGTACCAAGTCGGTATTCATTAGATGTCTGCTGAATTCATGCCAAGCGTTGTACCAGGAAGTAGAAGTACAAACATTAGAAATATGGCCCCTGCCAAAGAACAAATAATTTAGTGGGAGACAGAGTCAGCAATTCTAATATGAAAATAGCACTCATGGAAGAATGTAAAACCATGTGTGGAGGAAAGGTCTGGGAAGGGATATCCAGATAAAATAGAGATTAAGTGGGCGAAAGCTAAAGAGTTCCAGGCAGTTAGTTAGAAGATGGAAACAGACTCTGGGAAATAGTGTTCAAGAGAGATTGGCATAACAAAAAGAGTTTTAAAAGAGAAGAAAGGGTTAGTTAAATAGGTAAATTAACAGAAGTCAAATTTAGGAAAAATTAAACACTGAAAATATAATTGTTTAAAATAATTAAATTCCTCCAAATTGAATACACTTAACAACTTATCATGAAAGTTCTTACCCCCCCGAAATTCCTTTTGTTGACCCTGGAATCTCTGGTACAGGCCGATGTCTTAGCAGAAAAGATCGAGATGGCCTTGAGACCAACTTGCTCCGACTTCTCATAGGTGTTAGGAATGGTGATGACGGAACATACAAATCATTTGGAACCATTTGTCCTTGAAAGTTAAAGAGAGGGGATGGTGGTGATCTTTCTAATAAGCCATTCGTTCCATGTCCAGGATTGGCTTCCGATATTGAACAGCCAAGGGAAGGAAGGCGGTCAGGGTCTACATTAGGAAGCTTGCTCACATCTTCTGAGTTCAAATCAACTCTCTCTGTTTGCTGTTCTTTAGTTGTACAATCCACAGTCCCCTTTGTAATCAAAGATTCTATTTGAACGTTTTCACTACCCAATAAAGGATCTTGAAAAGAACCTAATTTCAGATGTCCTTCTTCTGGAATGGGAAAGCTGTGTTTAGAAAAAGGCAGCTCATCCTCTGACTGAAGGCGCTGGCTATTTTCCACACCACTGACACTTGGATGGAGATTTTTTGTAACAGTCTCCGACTGCGCTGGGCTAGGTGTCTGAACGCTAGATGAATCCGGAAGTTCTACGCAGGTATCCTGGCCAGAAGATGGAGCGGGGTGACCCTTGGAAGTCTCACCATTCTTCTTTATTTTGTGAATATTTGCATATATGGGGATGTCTTGCATTTTTGACAAGATTATCTGCAACTGTTTAATGACCCTCCTCCGGTGTCCTGTCGGTGCTATTCCAATTCTGTGTAGCACGCTGTCATCTATAGCTGCACAGTCCTGCACGGTATTAAAACCACACTCACGGAAGTGTGAGACATACTGCTCCAAATTAATGCTCATCAGGAAATCTTTGATATCGACATTTACTTCACTGACTGAGGACATAATGGTGGCTTCATCACTAAGCTGCTTTGTCAAAAGCAGTACAATGAGACACATACACACAGGAGGGCGTGCTTCTGTATTGGTTCTTCCTCTCTCACCAGCAACAGAAAAATGTCTCAAAATGGTATTTTCTCCATAGTGAATGCTTTATGTGCTTCAGCCTAGAAAAACAAATTATTTTATTAGGAAATTTTAGTAATTAGAATCTAGTTTTACATTATAAACTATGACATTATTTTTACAATGACTTTCACCCACTGAGAGTTTGGAACCTTTGTGCATGACTGTGATGCCCTGGAAAGGCAAGTCCTAGATAGAGCATGAAGGGACAGGACAGAAATGTGGTAGCATCAAATAATGATTTTCAACAAGGCAAAAAAAAAATGACTCTCACGGGACTATAAAATGAACCTGTGTCAAGAATGTTATTCTACCTGTTCATAAAGGAATCAGTAAGACGGTAAAGTTAGTTCCAAGGTCATTTGTGGAACAGGCTTACACAGCTCCATCAGAAAAAACTAACTAACTAACTAACACACTCTCTCTCTCTCTCTCTCTCTCTCTCTCTCTCTCTCTCTCGTTAGAGTAAGGCTGGTAGGTTACTTAAAAACAAACTGGTTAATCTCCTCCAGGGTAATAATTTCACAGGCTTTAGAGTTGTCTATCTACTAGAGAAAAATCTGTAAGTGAATAGGTAGCTCACCAGTCCTGGGCTTTAACACATAATAAGTAGAAAGTGGAACACAAGAATTAGAATTAATATCCTGAGGGTGGGCTAATTAAACAGTACCCCCAACAAGGCATTGAAAGAACATGCTGTATATATTTTTTTGATTACCAATTTTTAGATAATTTTTCTTAACAGCAACCAGATATGAACAACTTTCTCCTTTGCTACACTTTCTTCAAAGACTTCAACAAGCACAGTTAGAACGTATTTCTCAGGTAATAATTTTTATTTCAAAAAAGCATCAGCATTATATGAACAACACTGACATGTAAGATAAGACTAGGTGAATGATTAGTTAATTCTTAAATCAGTATTTAACAGGAAGTCAGTTGATATGAAAGTAAAAGGAAAACGTTTAAAGGTCACATTTTCCTTTATGCACAGCAGATTTGCGTGGCTTCATTTTTCTCCCAAATGACATCAACAAACTTTTTAAAAAGTCTAGTGATCTAGGTTCTGTTTTTATAGCTACGTTCACTTTGTAAGAATGCATATGTGCAAGTTTCCGAATATTTCACTTTAATAAAAAGAAAAAAGTACAGAATACACAAAGCACCCACATAATGAAGGAGTAAAAGGAGACACACCCAAACAAGGGAAATTTATCTGAACAAGTGTTGACGCGGTGTTTCTGGAGATCACGTCTGAAAACAGCTCTCTAAAATGCACCTCTTACATGCCAACAACCCAGAGACTACTGCCCCAACTATTTAAAATATCAGCAAATATTGACAAGCAGGTATCAGATAAGAGGCCAAGTACATATATTTAGGCAGCACTACAGGAGCAGAGAAATAAAAATACAACAAGATGAAAGGCAGGAAATGTCTTTATCAATAAAATATCCCTCTATCATACTCAAAATGTCAGTTAAAAAAAGAAAGTTTAACCTCATCACCACATACAAACCTAGCTCTCTGATATACCACTCTTGTTATACATGATTATTTTGTAAATGCACATATTGTCCAATGTTCTGGAATGTCACAAAATGGGAATCATTATTGCCAAATCTGCTGGCATCCTGATGTTGGGCTTCCCATCCTCCTGAACCGTGAGAAAATAAATGTCTGTTTTTTAAGCCAGGCAGTCTATGGTCATTTTGTTGCAGCTGCCAGAACTGACTAATACATTCTTCCATCCTCACTGCCTTTGCCCTGGTTCAGACCTTTATTATAATATTTCTTGCCTGGATTACTGCAACCCTCTGAACCAGTAGTTCTCAACCCGTGGGTCATGATCCCTTTGGGGGTCGAAGGACCCTTTCACAGGGGTCGCCTAAGACCATCCTGCCTATCAGATATTTACATTATGATTCATAACAGTAGCAACATTACACTTATAAAGTAGCAACGAAAATAATTTTATGGTTGGGTCACAACATAAGGAACTGTATTTAAAGGGCCAGAAGGTTGAGAACCACTGCAGTCTGAACAAATCCCTCAGCCCAGTCTCCATGTAGCAGTGAAATCCAATTGGTATATAAAGCCACATCCTCAACAGGGTAAAGTCCAAGTTTCTTATGGTGCCATAAACACAGCCTGGTCTTGCGCTAACAATAACAGTACTTGTGATGTAAACAGCAATTATGTGCCAAACAACATACCTCATATATATTTCCTGCAACGTAGGCGTTCCTATGGACTCCCTCCAGGCTCAAGTTCAACTTGTGCCCAACATTCTACCCACATCCTTCACGCACTTTAGCTCACTGCTATTATTCCCAAGGCAAACAACCGTTTAATAGCCTCATACCTCCTTCGTGTGCTCTATCTGCCTGCAAATCTACACATTTTGCAAAGCTCTGCGCACCATTTAAAATCCCGAAGAGGCAGGTATTACCTCCTCTGTGAAGGCTTCCTATTGACCTTAAATAGAATAGCTCCTTTTTCAATATACAAGTAGGATCCTTGAAGTGCTTGGAACATGTTTAAGAGATGAGAGGTTGGCGGGAATGGCAGAATTGCTTGGGTCTATTTCGTTAGTTTTTTGTTGTGTGTTTTAATACACTTTCCTCCTCTTGCAGTATGCACATATACTTCCTCCGTGGCAGAGTCAGGAATGGATATATCAAAATTCTACCCCAAACACCTTGCTCCACTCTCAGTCACCATGCTGAATATGGCTGGTGAACCCGATTCCTTTTCCTGGCCCAGAAGAGGCTCCCTCCCAAAGGCCCCACAGTCCTGTGTACTTTCATATCAGCTCATCCTCCAATCACCTGACTCTTCAGTTCACAGAACCACTTCTTTCTTTAGAGGCTTCTGAAAGCCCATATGCACTCATCAGAGGCAGAGATGGACATGCCTAACTATCAACGTTTCCTTAATATGAAATCGAAGCCTTCCATGCTCTGACCTCCCCTTGGGCACAGTGGCACCTGTGCCATGCTCTAGATAGGTGGCTCTGTAGGTGCTGGTCTGTGATGTGCTGTACAGGAACAAGTGCTGGCCCAGGAATCTGAATTTGAGGGCTGGGACGTGCAACAAAACTTGGTAATTATGGTTTTAAATTCCTCACGCGCCCCAATGTGCCTTATGCCATCTCTCTGGAGACTAAGTTCATCACTCTCCTCCCCTAGAATGGAACCACCCCCCTAACATTCTGCCCAGGAGTCTGGAGTCCAACTCAAATCCCACCTCTCCCACTTTCTACCAGTGGTAACACGGGCACATATCTGTATGCCAGTTTCCTTAACCATAACATGGAAACACTCAAAGGTACCTCAGCACTGGTAAAGATTAAGTGAGATAATCCCTCTGTAAGTGTTAAAATAGTGCTTAGTATATGGCAGCGATTTTCAACCGGTGTGCCACAAGAATTCTTAAAGCATGCAATAACTGACTATTTAGTCCTGGGCACTGACCTCTTCTCCCTTAGACTATCAAATAAAATGACAACAGTGAACACAATAGCCATCTAGTGTGAATGCCCTGCATTGAGCCACAAGAATATAGGTCATTTAATAGAATTCCATTTTATTGGTCACATCACATAACAAGGTTGCATGTGATTGGTTAATTCTTGGTACCAGAAATCCTTATATACAAGTATAGGCAACTGAGTACATATACATACACACACATACACACACACACTAGAGGACCTGTGCACAAAATTCGTGCAAGGGGCTTGGCCCTCGCAGTCCCTCATAGCCTCAGCTTCATCCAGAAGGACATTTGGAAGGTCATTTGGCTGTCCGGTCTAATTAGTGTATTACGCTTTTTATATGTATATACT
>PVJC01001483.1:0-93113 GCA_004026665.1 Murina feae
CATTGCTAGAGATCTCTATTACCCTACTAATTATCTCAAGTCTAGCAGAACCTTTTAATCTAAAGAAATCATAGTTGCTGTCTCATGGATGATTTTGTGGAGGTCAGTACAAGGAAAGTATATTTGCTGGAAGTATGCTTGATTATCATTTGTTTGCTTAAAGGATAATGAAGCTTTAGAATATAAAAGCAATCCCTGCCTTCATTTCTCGGCATTCACTGCTGGCTGAACAGTGGTTGCTGAAACTTGGCTGTTAGGGCAGCCTGTATTTTCCTGGACAATTTCCAAAATTTAGATGAGTTGTTAATAAAAGTAAAGTTTGCCTGGTTTTCACAGACATATAGATTCTGATTATACACTTAGGACAAAAATTATATGACCTTTCTGAATATCTTGACTACTTTTCAAATTAGCTACAAGCTAAATAAAATAACTATCTTTTTCTGAAAGTTTCCTTTATCTAACATTGATAGAGTCAAATCAGACTGACTCCCCGAAGTTTCCATTTGCTCAACCACCCCTTTTCAAACTGGCCAATAGGGATGCAGAGGAAATGACTCAAGTCCAAATTAGGCTAACTGCATCCTGCCTCCTGTGCAACCAAACCCTGGCCCTTCCCTCGACCAATCAACAGGGTCACACACATTACCCCACCCACTACTTCCAGATCCCCCTATAAAACCTTTTGTTCTGTTGGAGCTCACTCTCCCTCACTGACCTGCCGCTGCATCAGTGAGTGTGTGTGGGACGGAGCTCGAGCTAGCTTGAATAAAGGCTCTATGTTTTTGCATCGGATGCGGGCTCCCTAAGTGGTCTTTGGGGATCATGAAATCTGGGCATAACAATATGTATCATAAAAATATATACATGTTTAAATGTAAATGAAGAAAAAAAGATAAACTCATGACAGTCAGTAGTATTAGTTAAGGAAAATAGCTTCCCATGAATTAAAACATTTTTCTGTGTTCTATGTATTTTTTATTCCTTCAACTATGTATTTTCAAACACCTTTAACATGCTAATTTAAAAGCACAGTGATAAACTTTGGCCTGGCCTCAAGTCTTCACATTTTGTTAAGAGGTAACATGGATTATATATATATAAAAAAAAATGTTGTAGGATGCAATTTATGCCATCCACATAGTAAAAAACAAACGAAAGAAAAACTATTATTCAAGGAGGAACAATGCTATTCAGCTGGGAGAGCGAGGGTCATTAAGGTGTGTTTTGTGACTGAGCCTTAAAGAACACAACGACTTGTAAGAGGGAGAGATCTCAGTGGGTAGCATTCCAGGTGAAGAAAGGAGCAGGAACAAAGGTAAAAAATAAAATAAAAAAATCAAGGGATGCACACAAAATAGTGAGTAGTCAGTTCAAACTCCAAAGCCTGACCTATGCCATTGTTCAGGTTAGCTATTTGCTGTGTCCTATGCAACAAGTTACCCCAAACTCAGTAGGCTAACACATGAATCACTTCATTGTCTATGAAGGTTCTGTGGGTCATGAATTGGGGAAGGGCTTACTTAGTTTGCAGGGCAGGCTCCCAGGTTCCCAAGAAGCTGCAGTCAGACAGTCGCTGGAGCTGGAAAAGCTGTGGGGCAGAGGCAGCTGAGAAATGACTGAGCATCTGCTTCTCCTTACATCGTGTCAGGGCCTCTCCATTCGTCCCTCTGTAGGGGCTGGAGTGGCTTCTGCACAGTGTGGTGGTCCCTGGGCAGCCAGAGGGCTAACAGTGTGGCTGAAGGCTCCACGAGCAATCACGCCAGGAGACTGGGTGGACGTCAGTTCACCTTCTATAATGTGGTTTGGGAAGGCCCACAGAAGCCCTGCATGTTGCATATGCCACATCCCGTTGTTCACAAGTAGATCAGGAACCTCCCTAAATTAGGAGGGGGAGGAATTAGAGGCCCTTTTATGCTGGAGGAGTGGCAAGGACCTGAGGACTATGTGAAACAGGAAATAGTGTTATTGTCCTAGGAAAATACAAACTGTTAACCAACATTATTCACGACCCGGTCCCAGCTCATCATTTCCAGGTTTAATTCTCTCCATCGCTTCCTGTACAGCCACGTACCTTCCGTCACAGGGAACTGTTGGGAATTGTAAGATATTACAATTTTGCTTTTGTATATCTGCCTGCCATGAAGACTGGTTTCTCTGCACTAATCGCCCTTTCCCCTTGTATCTACCCAGAAACACCCTACCCAGCTTCACAACCGGGCTGTCCTGTATGCAACCTACCCTGACTCTTGCAGAAGGTCTGTGGGCTCCTCTATGGCCCAGAGGAATTAAGTTTTTTAACTTTAAAATGTATTGTGGTGTAATATAGATAACATCAAATTTACTATTTTAACCATTGAGTGTACAGTTCAGTGGCAATGGGTACATTCACGTTATTTATTGTGCAACCATCACCACTGTCCACCTTCAGAACCTTTTCATCCCAAACAGAAACTTGGTATCCATTAAACAATAACCCCCTTCTGCCCACCCCATCACACCACCCCTGGTAGCCACATTTTACTTCCCATCTTTATGAATTTGACTATTCTAGGTATTTCATAAGTGTAATCTGGCTTATTTCACTCAGTATAATGTTTTCAGGGTTCATCCATATTGCAACATGTGACAATATTTTGTTCTTTTCGGGCTGAATAATATTTCATTGAATGTATATACTGCATTTTATTTATCCATTTATGCATTGATGTACATTTGGGTTGTTTCCACCTTTTGCCTATTGTGAATAATATTGCTGTGAACATTGGTGTATTCCAGAGATATTCCACATTATTCTTCCGAGGAAATTTATAACACTGTATTGTAAGCATTTTCTTACATGCCTGTTGAGCATTGTTTAAACCACTCCAAACACCTTATAGATTAAGTTTACATACTTTGAATTATTAATTTCTATATCTCTGTAACCTACAACACATAGGTGTTTGATAAATATTATAGATTGAACAGTAAACAATTGAGAGAGTATACATAGCATAAGACCCGTTTGTGAATTTCAATCCTTTTTTGCCAAAGGCTTTCTCGATTGTTTTATCTAAATTTAAAATCTTCATTTTGTAGAGAGATCAGAATGTATTAGATGCTGTAATAAACACAGCTGCACGAAGCTGATTTTTGGGAGCTCATATTTTTACACTGAGGTTTTAATTGCTTGATATGGTTTTTTGGGGACAAAGACCTTCACAGAAAGCAAGAGTAGATATTTTTCTTGATAGCTTTAAAATACTATGGCTTTGTGGAAATTAGATTATGATGCACTAAATTCTTAAGCTATATGAATGTAATTTGTCTTTTTCCTTCATAAACATAGTAATTTGTATGTTTAACTAGGTCATTTATTAATCTTTAGGCTTTAAGCATAGGTACTTACTGAATTGAAAAGTTGTAGGATAATTGAATTCCAATATTAATAGCTATACTTTATATAAAAATAAAGAGGCAAATATTAGGTTCTTAAAAACTGAAGGGAAATTATTCCTGTGGTGTCTGTAAGATAATCTGTGTAACATAATGGGCCCTTGATTGATAACAACTGCAAAACACTATTTTGTAGGGTTATTAGATTCATGGAGTCCAGAGCTCAACAAATTCAACATTTTATTCATATTTAAAACACACACATAGTGAGAAAGAAGGAGGTATGTGCTTTCTAATGGAATTGCTGAATGGGAAGGAGAAAATATCTTCAAGTGAGGTTTATGACATTATTTGTTCTGGAGTGTCTGAGCCATATTGATCAAAATATTCTGGTAATCCATTATATAGAAAATATAAGAGTGATGTTACATTAAAAACTTTCAGATCCTCACTCACATTAGTGTTAGGCTGGAGGGGGGGGGGCGGTCCAAGGCTGTTACATGCCTCTGCGAGACAGATGGTGTTGCAGATAGGGCCTTCCCTAAAATTCCTAACAGATCAGCTACCAGACATATGGCAACAACCTAGAAGCTGTGAAGACCCCCCACGGGGGAACTCCCACAGGCTTCCTGGAAACCTGAAGACCCCCCCCCCCGTGGGAACGCCCACAACTCATGCTCCCCCACCCTCACTGAACAGCTGTGTAAAAAACATTCTTACTCCCTCTCAGCACAACTGCAGGGGCCCCTTCTCCGGGCCTCTGGATGTCGCCAGGAGAGCGCAGAATAAATTCCCTTCCTTCAATCTTCCTGACTCTCTGACTCAGTTTACTCCTGCACCACAAATCTCACGATTAGTTTTCAAAGCATTTCTATGTATTTTTTATTTGTTTCCACACTTGGATTTTCGGCCCCTAGTAAACTGCTTGCCTGACAAATCAAAAACCTTTAATCAATGTATAAATTACATATATGAATGCATAAATCTCACATATGCCTTTTAAAATAGACATTTTATTATTTACAGAAGTAAAAATACTATACTAAAATCATTTAAATGCCCAACAATAAAGAGTAGACAAATAAGTTATGGTACATGCATTTATGAAATCATTAAAATTACATTCTTGAGAATTTTTAACAATGTACAAAATTGTCCAAAAGGTAATAATAACTGAAAAATAAATACAATAGTTCTAACTTTGTTTTAAAATACTATATACACATGCACATTCATGTATACAGAAATACTTTAAATATATGTTGATATATAATATTTTCCATAGTTGTGCATATGTATAAACATGTTTTCCATGTATATTTCAACATGTTTTGCCTGAATAATTACAAAATTCAAGTTTTATGTCTTGTAATAGCATTCTATGTAACCAGTTCTCATTATAATTATAATGAGATTTAAGAACAATGCATTGTTATCATTATTTTATCTCCCATTAGGTAAAAGGAATAGCAATGTGTTTATGTCAGAAATATAAATCCTGTAAATGAGATATTTGAGCAAGACATTCAATGACATTCTTAAAGTGGATAGAGCCTGGAATAAAATTGTAGGTAGAATTTCCTCTTAATCACTTGAAAAAACCTAAATTGCTTAAAAAAGGTATCAGTCTATGAAGGAGGTGGGGGGAGCAATTTGCTATATTGAAAAGAAAATGACTTGAAATTTAAAAATAAACCAAAGTTACTTGATTTCCAGCAGACCATCAGCACAAAGTGCATCCGAATTACTGTTAAACATGTGTTTTTACAATAGAAGTTATGATGTTTCTTATTATAAGAGATTTTCTGTCAGGCTTGAATCTTTTAAATATTCTGTTTATGGGTTTCTCATTTACGCTAATCATGAACCTAAAAACATTACAACTCCTATTTTCTTATAGGAGAAATATAGACAGCAACTCAGGATAAGTTATGGGATGGAGTGATGTAACAAAAGTAAATATGAAATAAACCAATATTTTACATGACAACACTGATGTGGGCCAAAGAAACCCTCTGGCAAGCAATACCTAGAAATAAAAACAAATAAAATACAAATAATATGGCAATATGCTTTCACTGAATAGCAGGCCACTCATTTTATTATGTAAAAAGAATGTGGCCCCTGTGTTTGTGATGATCTGCTGGGCTATTATGATGAACTGACTTGTGCCCATGAATACAGTTATACATCTTAGAAATCTAGGTTAAATTTATATTTACACTTGTAAACATCAATATATGTGGGAGCCCCTTACACGTCCAGCGTGGTTCAGGGTTCTTGTCCAGGGTTCGAGTTCTGAAGGAGGCTGCACACAAAATGAAGAGAGAGAGACTAGAAGAGAATCAATTTGGAAACTGGGAGACCAGGCGTGGAGCCTTCCTCTAGTGGGTTAGACTGCCCACTGGTGCCTGGGTCTCACCAGCCTTTTATTGAGTCTCTGAGAAAACAACCATATCCTTAGGCAGGAAATTCCAAGCAAGAATTTTACATGTAATTAGCAGGTGGAGATTTGCTATAATTAACAATGTTTCAACTTAAACAATGGGTGCATAGTTCTGACCTTTCAGAGCAACCAAGGTTGGTTAAAAACAATCAGTTTCCAGCGAATATAAAATTAAAAAGAGACTGTAATCTTCCTAATTAAAAATGTGAATAATGAAAAAATAAAACATCACTAATAATTATAAATACCTTTGAAAAGTTAGAATGGAAATAGCAATAGTAAACCTAAGAGTCATTAGAGGGATGAATGTTTGTTGTTTGCTTTTAATGTAATTATAGAATTATTATTATTGTCCATTATTAAAGTTTCCAATAATGCTACAGTAATTTCTTCATTTCGCCCATCCATTGACATAAAGATTTTTAATACTTTTTAAATAAGAGATGCTTGTTAGAGTAAAATGAAAACTTAGATGATAATTATATTCTTTATATGTATAATTTCATTATACAGACAGGCATAAACTTTGAGGGATTTATCAAAAGACCACAAAATAGATCTCTACATTTTGATGTTTAAGATTATGAAGGTACTCAGTGTCCATCTTAGTATTTTTTCATAAATATCCACTCAAGAACTATTTTAGTGTTATTTCACATATACCTCCTGGGATCCTTAGAACCTACCCCCAAATTTAAGTCATTATACAGAAAAAGTTACATACAGATCTTTGGAGGATAATGCATACCACCCGTTCAATGGATTGTACTGATAACGGCAAAATAAATCAATACCAGCCAAAGTACAAAGTTCACAAAGAATTTAAAAAGAGCAACACTGCTAAGCTGGTCATCATATAAGTTTTACCATTTTATGTGAAAGTGGGGGGTTGGGGGCGGGGCAGGGAGCAGGGATGTTGGTGAACCAGGCTCCTCAGGCTCCTAGCTCTCCACATCATCACCACCGACAATACTGAAATATGTCAAAGTCTGTGTGAAAAATGAAAACCGGTGACAATGGAAGCATTCAGCTTGAAAGATATATTACCTCTGCTCCATGTTACACTTCAGAAACAATACAAAACATGATTACTAGTCCCAGAGGGAGGAAGGACTCTTTACAAGTGATATTACCATTTCAAAATATCTTCGTATAAAAGAAGAGCTAAAGAAAGACTCTGAAACATCAGAACTTCCAAGACAGGCTGGGATTTCTGGGAAGAGATATATTCTTGGATAGAAGGATGGCAGATGAGAGTGGGAAGGAGTCACTTTTTGCACTGCTGGCTCCTGCTAAGTCAGGATAGTACCAAGGGGCTAAACAAGGTTGTGCATAAAGCCCTAGCTGGTTTGGCTCAATGGACAGAGCATTGATCAGCCCTCAGACTGAAGGGTATCAGGTTCCATTCCAGTCAAGGGCATGTACCTCGGTTCCAGGCTCAATGCCTGGGACCCAGTCAGGGCGTGTGTGGGAGGCAACCAATTGATATGTCTCTCTCACATCCATGTTTCTCTACCCCCACCCCTCCCTTCCACTCTCTCTAAAAATCAGTGGGGCACAGGGCGGGGGGGAGGGAGGGAGTACATCCTTGGGTGAAGATTAGTGACAACAAAAGTTGTGAATATAAAGACCTGAGATGTATTATTACTATGAGTAGAGTGGGTTTATTAAGCATAAAAGAGAAATCAAATGTTTGTATGTCACGGCCAGAGGAATCGGCTCCCCCAGAGGAAGTGCTCATTCAGACCCCAAAGTGCTAAACGTCTGCATGTCAGTTTAAAAAACACACAATTGACTTGGTGACTCATTTCTCAGGCCTGTAGGAAGCTAAACGGGGAAAGGTAGTATTACATGTCCTTTCCTTTTTTTCTCCAGGCGCCATGCATGCAGCATGAACTCACTTCTCTAAAAGTGAGCACTTTCTCACGACCTAGGAAAAGAATTTTAGCTTTCTAGTGGACTGTTTCAGTGTGCTCAGCTGCCCTAACAAAATACCACAGACTGGACGGCATTGTTTTATTTCCTCGGACTAACGGGTCTCAGGTTTGGTCTCCAGTCAAGGGCACATACCTCGGCTGTAGGCTCTGTCTCTGGTGAGAGCTACATGGCTGCTTGGATGCTATAGGCTGCTTTCTTGCTCTGTCCTCACATGACACACAGGGAGGGAGGGAAGAAAGAGATTGCTTTCTAGTGTTTGCTTTCTAGGGTTCTAATGCTCACCTAAGAGCCCTAATGCTATCAGATCAAGGCTCACTCCTTAGGACATCATTGAACCTTAATTACTTGCTGAAGACCCTGTGTTCAAATGCACTCACATTAGGGGGTTAATACTTCAACATACGAATTTTGAATTTTTAAGCTTTATCAGATTAGGTTATGTAAATTTTTTGCTACAAAAGTCTTACATAAGCTAACCTAGTAAAGCTAAAATAAGATGATGAAAATCATCACTGCAAAATCATTTAAACTAATTTGTTTCAAAAAAATGTTACTGCATTCGTTTTAGTTGAGTGATTTCTGCCCTTACTCTCCCCACTGCTAGACATGAAAACTTTTCCAGTTTGAGTAGTCACTATGGGAAGATCATGCATGTGCAGGCATGCAAACATGTGTGTTTTAAACTAAGTTTGATTGTTATCATCCTGTTGAAGTCTTAAAAAATGACAATTTATTTTTATGTATGTCACATCCTAAACAATTTTATTTTAAACTAGAGGCCCAGTGCATGAAAATTCATGCACTGGAGGGCGGGAGGTCCCTCAGCCTGGCCTGCCCCCTCTCATAGTCCGGGAGCCCTCAGGGGTAGAAGGCAACACAGTGATCAGGGGAATATGATGCCCCATCACACCTCTGCTGCTGCCACTGTTGGCAGCACAAGCCTTAGCTGGCCCTGGTTACCTGAGCCTCAGGTGGCCCTGGGAGGCTGGGCAGCCACCATCCAAGGCTTGCCTGTGCCTTGGGCCAGCCCTGGATGGCTGGGGGGCTGAGGGGACTGGGGGACTCCAGAGGCAGGGGTGGGCCCGGCTTTGCCATGCATCTGCTGCCCCAGATGGCTGTGGGCACTGCCATCTTTGAGGGCATGGCAGTCAATTAGCATATTTCTTCCTTATTGGCTGTGGGTGCTGCCATCTTTGCAATGGCATAATAGTCAAATTAGCATGTTCTCTCTTTATTAGATAGGATACTTGCTGAAGAAAGGAAACCTGTGATACATTCCATAGCTAAGATACTGGCCTAACCTTTGCTTAAAGTCCTCTAGTACCCACTTTCAGCAAGATGTCCAAACAATGACCACACCCATGAAATATTTTATTGTGTCTTTTATTCATCCCAATAGGACTAAGAGAAATTATTTTTGTAAGAACTCAGTAAATACACCTTAAATTATTTTCTAGTGTAGCACAACAGAGGGTGTGACTAGGATTATACAAAATATTTCCCTCTATATTCAAACCTCATAGCTTAATAAGGAAATCACCATTTAAAAATTACTATTTTAAGAAAATTGGTGATATAAGGATGAGATATAACTTCTTTTAAATTTTCAGATAGGCATCATTTTTCCTTTAAAAATGTATTTTGCATACCTAATCCTTCTTACAATTTCCCCATTTCAACTGTAAAGATAATGTGCATCCAGCTAACTTTATTGTTTGCTTAAAATGTGTTTCTACTAATTTACCCACTTGGCATAGGTTACAAAGAAATGCACGTGATTTGATATGATTTTTTTTTCCTCTGTCATGCCAACCACAGGCAGGTTTTGACACAGAGGCCCTTCGAAACATTCAGGCAGTCTCAGTGGCCCTCCTTCTGCTGGTGCCGTGTGGCTGTCAGAAGAGTAATGGCTGTTGTCAATACCTTCTTCCTCAGGAGACAGGCCTTTTGACAGAAAACATGGAAGGATGACAACAGGAGGGATCATTCAAGGACCGATGTTTCATTAATTCCATCACACAGTTTTGTCTGTAGTCTACAAATGTAGCCATTAGACTTCTACTGAGCAGCTGACTTAATTGTATTCAAAACACAAGCTTCACATTTACTTTTTAAAACCCTTTGGCAGTATCTACTAAAGCTGACCCTGTGCTAACCCTATGACCCTGAAGACAGGTACTAACATGTCTGTCTATAGCAGCATAGTCCCCAATAGGCTCAAAATGGTAGCTTACAAAATGTTCTGTGGCCCTGGCCGGGTAGCTCAGTAGGTTAGAGCCTTCTCCTGATATGCCAAGGTTGGGGGTTTGATCCATAGTCAGGGCACATACAAGAACCAACCTATGAACACATACATAAATGAAAAAACAAGTCAATGTTTCTCTTACTTCCTCTCTCTCTCTCTTTAAAATCAATTTTTTAAAAAATGTTCTTCATTTTTGCCCATCAGCAGTAGAATGGATAATTACACTGTGTCATATCCACAGAATAGAATACTGTAAAATAACAATGAAGAATTACAAATACACTTTTAAAATAAGAAGGAATCTCACAGGCAGAAAACAGAAGCCTGAAGCAAAAGTTCAAACTGTATAATCCTATTTATGTGACATTCAAAAACTGGCAAGACAATCTATAGGGGTTAGAAGCCAGGAGAGTGGGATGAAGTTAGAGAAGAACAGGGCTTTTGGGTGCTGATAATGCTTTGTGCTAAAGTTACCTTCAACTTGTGAAAATTAAGTGTGCTGCAGACATATGATTTGTGCACTTTTTTACATATGTGCTATCCTATATAATAAAAGGGTAATATGCAAATCAACCCTAACAGCAGAATGACTGGGAATGACTGGCCACTATGATACACACTGACAACCAGGGGGCAGATGCTCAATGCAGGAGCTGCCCCTGGTGGTCAGTGCACTCCCACAAGGGGAGCTCTGCTCAGCCACAAGCCAGGCTGACGGCTGCCAGCACAGCAGTGATGGTGGGAGCCTCTCCCGCCTTCTCAGCGAGAAGGCACAGGCTGGACTGAGGGACACACCTTCCCCCTGAGTGCACAAACTTTTGTGCACCATGCCTCTAGAGATTCAATAAAAAGTAAAAACAAAACAATTTAAATGTACAATCCCCTCAAAGGTGAGTATGAGTAGGGGTAGTTAAGGTTGTTTGAAATGATCAAAACTCAGTTTAAAGTGTGTGAACAGTGAAGTTTTTAAACATCTGGTTTATATTTTTTTATAGATGCAAATTTTTAAGATCTGAAATTTTTAGACCCAGTGATTGGGCCTCTGATATAGATTGGCATTATATAACTAAATCATGCCTTCTTGGTTGATCATTTTATCTGCCAGTCTTTTATCTTTCCAAGAGTACTGCAGCAACTTTCTCCATGAAATGCCTAATTTTCTCTTCTTCTTGATTTCTGCCTTATGTTTATCCACCCTCCCAATTCTGTTTCTTTCATTATAGCTTTAGATTTCAGAAATTGATTTTCTTGATTTCGGCTTCTTTTAAATTACTCTAAAATAAACTCCTAGATAGAAAACAAAATATATAGCATATGGCACCCATTCAAAAAATCTAAACAAACATCAAAATCAATGCTCACCAGCTTACCCATTTGCACAACCTAGACAACAGATGCCCTCATCTATCGCCTTTATTCACGTTCTATCAAATTGATATCTCTAAACCTCAACACAATGCATAAACATTCTAAAAATGAAGGTGATATAAACAATCCTCAAATTAAATTAAGGCATTATAAACAGAAGGAGCCGGTGTTGTCTGTCAAATAACTCAGGGTGAACATTTTGGCTAAGATAAGCTCCATATGAAACAATCTCAGAGGAGCCCATCTGGCTTCTCCGAGGCTCAATGATTAAGGAGTAAAGTAGTGGATATGGATGCAAGTCCTAGAACATGCCACTTGGAAAATTTTAGTTAATTCTTTTATTATGGTGCAGTGAAAGTTCATGACAGTGCTACATAGAGAATGAAAGAGTCATTCAATAGGCCTACAAGATATTTCCTGGATACATTTTGGAGGAGTTTTCTGTTTCATAGACAATAGAAATTGGACTAGGGTATGAATTTAGGTCAGTCTTTAAGTCTGAACTATTTTCTCTTTTTTTACCTCATATTCCTACTGCCCAGCAGAGTATATAAAGCATAAAGTAGGCAACACAAGCATGCATAACTTGAAGAATGAATGGAGGCAAAGGGATTCAAGAGTGAATAATTCTCTCTGGGCCTAATGAACAGAACTGTGAATGGGCTATAAGTGTTAGAGACATGTGGGTGTGCATTAACAGATACTTAATGAGCACTTTAATTACCATGCTTTTGAGTCTGGCCAATATTACAATGCATTATTGTGAGGCTATAAATTATTTATATGGCTTAAACATATGCATCTGTTTTCATCCTCTCTCATTTTCCTAAGTATTAACTAGCATCTTGACAAAAAAAAGAAAGAAAAAACACAATTATGTGTATTTCCTCAAGATAAGGGAGAAAATATAACTCAAATGGAAAAATCAATTTGTTAAATCTATATTTTTCATGTTATAAAGTATTTTCACTTGGAGAATTACCAGGATTAATTGCCCTCATTTGTTCTCCACGTGGCAGTATCTGGGCCTTCAATAGATGTAGTCCCTCTGCTCCCAATGAGTGTACAATAATTCCTTAAAGCTCCTTTTGGAAACATTCCCAGATGTAAGTAAATATGTTGAAAATAATAGAACTGAGAAAATAATGTTTTTCAAAGGGAAATTTCATAACGGTAACTTTTAGATGGAAACTAATTTTGTTGAATTAAAGAGGAATGTGTTACTCGGGGCCTGTGAAATAGCAGCACAATGGGAAGTAGCGAATGAGTACATGGCTCATCAAGACTGCAGCAGGAACTTCAAACAGTACTTTGAAGATGGAAGTGGGTATAATTCCACAAAGTTCTTAAAAATAAACACACTTGGGCCCTTTGTATGGGCCTGAGCAGCATTACCCTTAGTAAAAACATAGGTGAACTGGGATCCATCAACTTATAGCCACAATTGAAAGAAAACCAATTTTGTTAATGGATACCGGTTCCCAGAAAGATTGCATGAGATTGTAATTAACTCCTTAAGAAAGACAGGCAGGATGTTAGTGACTGTGGTGGGTTCAGTTCTAAAGCTGTGACAGAAGCAATAAGCAGTCACCATAGCAAATGACTCTGACTTTTTTTTTTTTTTTTAATTTGGGGGTAATGGTTTTCCTGAGTGGAGAAAGTCAAAGAAAAACATGAAGATAAAGTCTGCATTTGTTACAACAAACTCTTTGTGTGTGAAACATAGGGGGAAAAAAGGGTCAAAATGTATTCAGGAAATTTCTTTTATGCATACTTATTGGCTACTTCACTGCCTAGTGTGTGAATGTACTAGGATAAGACCAAAACAAGCAATCTCAGTTTGAGCCACGTAGCTTCAATTTGTTCCACAGTCGTGAATTAAACACTCCTAAATACCCAATAATTGTGACAAGAGATGATGAATGAACCCGAATAGGAAAACAACTAAGAGTATATGGCTATTCAGAGTTTTCCAATCATGACAGGTATATGTGCACACAAATACATAAACCTAGTCAGTCCCTCATCTAACATCCATCTGCTGAGCACCACTATATAAGGCACTATGGAAAGTTGCTAAAGTTATAATAAAAAGTTGATTGACTCTGCGCTCAGTGATCTTGGTATATAACACTCCATGAGAGCCAGAGACCAAGAAATCAAATATACATTTGAATATCAAACAAAACTATGAGCCTTTTTAAAGAGAAAAAACATATGCATGGATTTCCATATAATTCCACAGGTAATTTTGGGGGGTTCACATGTCTTTAAAGCCTACACATATATCCAGGGATTCATGCATCACTGATTTCAACTGCTGCCTGGATGGTCCTCCCATAGCTAATTAACGACTATGATTCCTCATTTCATAGCCGCCTGACATACTGAAGAAAAGTTGACTATCACATTGTGCTAGTTATATTGCTGCAAAAACCTTAATTATTCTAAACTGTAACAGCTAAAAACACAAAAATTGTAATATGTCACATAGTTTCTAAGGGTCAAGAATCTTGGAGTGGCTGAGCTCAATGGTATTGGCACAAGATCGCTCATGAGTTGCAGATAAGATGTTGGCTGGGGCAGGAATATCTGCTTCTGAGCTCACTCACATGGCTGACAGGAAGTGGGTTCAGTTTCCAGCTGACTGGTGACTGCCATCCTCAGTTCCTCATCACAGGGACTCCTTTGTAAGACTTCTCAGATATGGTGGCCAGCTTCTCCCAAGATAAGCAAAACCAAAGTGAAGAGGAAGCCTTGGTAACATTTATGACCTAGCTTCAAAAATGAAATAATCTGTGTGAGTCTATTTGTCACCTACCACCAACCTTGATACAATGTGGTAGGAGATTCCACAAGGACATGAACACCAGGTGGTGAGGATCATTGAGGGCCATCTTGGAAACTGGATACCACAACATTCAAACTAGAATAATGAAAGCAATGGTGGGTGATCGAGGTACTTGAAGCATGGCCCAATTTCTGAAATTAGTTAAGAGAAAGATATCGACCTAGTCAACTATCTTTCATCTGTAAAATCTTGAATATTCTCAGATCTCTTCTTGCTTTAGTATTGTGTGATTAGATAAACTTTTTTAAAAAATTTAGATGTCTAGTAGTTACATAGTTATTAGGAAAATAATCCTAAGATTCAGTCAAACCCAGTGTTGATCAGCGGATGTTCCAAATGTATGCACTTAGAAAGACACATTAATGTAACAATATTATGAAAAGTAATTATTATTGATGATACCATTAGCCACAAATATGTTGTTTTGATTCTGAACTTTTTAATCTCATCTACATGGTGATTATTACTAAAATTGCAAAGAAAGAAGTTGTCAACAATGTCTTTCAAAAATTTACTGTTATTGAGGTGTTGTAGAATTTTGTTAGTAAAATATGACATGTATTATGTCATCTTCAACCAACAGACAACTCCTAACACAAACTCCACACAGTTTTCTGAAATCCATTTCCTGTTGGATATGTTGTCATCATGAAGCAATAGTTCATGAACAACTGCCTCAAGGACTTTTGAGGAGGATTGCAAACTATTGAAGTGGAAAACCCTTTTAGAAGATCAAAATATATCCTAATATCAACCCTGAGGTCCCTTGTTGCATAGTCAAGCATGGCTGCATAAAATAGATTGAATAAAACTGGAACCATCAGATAGTCCTGCTTCCCAGGATTAGTGATGGATGGCTCTGGTCAGATGCCATCAACACTAACTTAACCAGTTATTTCATCATGAAACTTTCAAGCTGTTGGTAAACTTCTCTGACAAACCGACTTACATTGTAGCTGTCAGCACAAATTCTCTGCTGTTAGCAAACGTTGTAGTAGATTAATAATTACAATGTTGACAGGTGAAAGGATGCAACATCCTTGTCTGTGGTAAGATGGCACCACTGAAACTAAGAGAACCTTGACAATCATAATGTGAGCTATTATTGATTTTTCAAAAATCAGTAAAATATGCTTATCATTCAATATAAGTCAACAAATATTTGATGAGGAGACTTTAATAGATAAAATCAGCAAGATCTTTAGCCTCGGCTAGCTTCCCATTTAACCTATGAAGGGAACTAGAATGTAAACATTTACAAGATTGGTAAATAGTAACTACCATAATTAGTTTTCCCTATCTAATCTAATAAAAGCGTAATATTGAAATTGACCATTTCTCTGGTACGCCTAAGCCACACCCACCAGACAATCAGAGTGGCTGTATGCAAATTAACTCAGCCAAGACGGAGGCTGGCAGCGCAACCACAGAGGTGGGTGTGGCTCAGGCCGTGGGGTGGTGGTGGGGCAGTGGAGCTGGCAGGCAGGCAGCGGGCCTTGGGGTGTGTGAGGTGGGCAGGGTACAGGCCAGGCTGAGGGACCCCCGAGTGCACAATATATTGTGCATCGGGCTCCTAGTCCTATATAATAAAAGCCTAATATGCAAATCAACCAAACGGTGGAACAACTGGTAGAATGACCAGTCATTATGACATGCACTGACCACCAGGGGGCAAATGTTCAATGCAGGAGCTGCCCCCACCCTGCATGGCCCAGGCCAGCCAAGGCAAGTGCTAGTGGGGGCCCCCTGATTACTCCACTGGTTGCCCCACAGACCAGCCCTGATGGCCAGCCAGGCCTAGAGACCTTACCCATGCACAAATTTTGTGCATTATTCCCCTACTTCTTATAATAAAAGCTTCATAATTAAAATTTTGATAACCAGCTGTGAGCTCATGCATTTATTCTCATTTCCTGTTACTCCTTCTCTCCCTCTTCCTCCTCTTCCTCCATCTCTTTTCTCACTCCCACCCACTACTTCTTGCTCTTTTCTTCCTCGACCAGGTACTTTCACTGCATTTCTGGAACTTATCTCTGCCCTTCTCTACCTTGTTCTTGGCTTAGAAGACTGAACCTGAATGAACCAATAGACTTACCTGCCCCCTATTTTCCATGTGGGTTTGGCCAACAGGAGGCCAAACCAAGAATGGAAAGCAGAAAATAGATTGAACTCGGGGCATTTTGAGCTCAGTTTCTTTCTTTATCCCTTTATGCTTAGCACGGTAACAGTCTCTGAGAAGAGTTAGACTATGCCTTTGAACACAGTTATTTAATGTCAGCCTTCTCTTGCATTGTCCTAATTTGAGTGCTCTGTTTTCTGCAGGGAAACAGAAAATTCCAGCTTCAGCTATGAGAAATCCTCACCACTTAGTCCTATCATTCCCTTGTATTAGCTTTACCTCTGGGTCATTTGTCTTTTCTTTAGGGCAAACCATATCAAATTTGGGAAATAAAATAAAACAAACAAAGCAAACAAAAAACTAGTTCTGCAAGTAAGCATTTCCCTGAGACTCCTTATTTGACTCACTGGCTGGTGGTTCCTTGGAATTTTTGCTTCTGCCTCTGTACTTTTGCTTTGGTGAGGACTGGCAGAAGGTACTGGCTGTGTAGTGCCAGTGAGAGGGAAGAGGCAAAGGTAAATGCAGAGAAAACATATGAAGTACTAGAGATGTAGCTCTTCCATAAGAAATGAATTCCTGTTACATTGGTAAAAATTTCTATGCTCACACCTGGGGCAGAGGAGAAGGGAAAGTGGAGGAACAGTAAGGGGACAGGTAAAATCTGTGAATGTGGCAGGAGAGGGTAGCTCTTTTCCCCAGTTGAAATTGAAAATTTAGGGTGTAGTTACCTTTAATAAGACAGTTAATCATTGGATTCATTTTGGGAGAAAACTAAAAAGTAATTAAAATAATTATTTAAAATAATTTATAACTTTTCTGTTTTAATTTCCTTTTTGTAGAACATTACT
Source organism: Murina feae (assembly GCA_004026665.1). Lineage (NCBI taxonomy): Eukaryota > Metazoa > Chordata > Mammalia > Chiroptera > Vespertilionidae > Murina > Murina feae. Next base: position 17,194 of record PVJC01001483.1, read on the forward strand.
GCATACAGTGGAGAACATTACATCATTAAAATGCTAAATGATAAATTTTTGTAAGAAGGAATATTTTTAATTTTATTAAAACTACACACACACACACACACACACACAACAATGCAATTGCATATAAGACCATTTACACATTGTGCAAATGTGATTAGTGGCCACCAGATAAAACTATATGTGCATTTTAAGTGTATGTGGAATTTCACATCTACAATGGACCTCCTCGCATACTCTGAAACAGTCAAAACCTTTTTGTATATGTTACCGGATCTGACCTAACCTAATTACATTCTATTATAAAAAATAGAAACAGGCTCTTCCCATCAAAGATGCAGATGCCAATTGAACAAACCAGTACTTTATTATAGATAAAAACTTAATACCATCATTTCTGTTATCATTTTCATTAAAACAACAAATGCCTGTAATAAAACATTCAAGTAGAAGAGTGTATTGAATTCTATATGGCTTCAAATATGTTACTGTTCTCCCATGAAGAAATGTAGTCTTACAGCTAAGTATGAGAATGTCTCAGTTCTAATACACTCACTTTTACTATTTTATGCACATTTTTCCCTCATTGGTACAGTTTTAAAATACTGTACCAATATCAAAGAAAAACAGAAGAAAGTAAATGTTAACCAAATATCTGCAGGGCAAATTCCCCCAGCAAAGGTCAATGGCAGATATTACCGATGAAGTTTAATAAAAGGGTTGACTACATGTAAAAAAAAAAAAAGGAAAGAAAAAACAGAGTCAAATTCCCCATTCTTTAAGTCTGGGTTGGTCTTCATATTTGCTTTATCCAATAAAATACAACAAAAATGATTCTGGGTGAGTATCAAAGCCTTGGCTTCAAGACGGCCTGCAATTTTATTTCTTTCTTTCCCCCTTTTGTAAAACTGCTGCCTATGAACACACTGAGAGAGAGATCACATGGAGACAGAAGCTTAGCCAACTCAGCCATTGCAGCCTAGATTCCGGACTAGCCAGTCCCTAGCTAGCCATCCAATTGTAAACAGAGGAGTAAACCTAGACATGGCATAGCATAAAGACAAGCTATCCCAACTGAATCTTGACAAATTGTAAGCAAATGAGTGGTGTTTGTTTGAGGTCACCAAGGTTCAGGGTGCTTTGTTATACAGCAGTAAACAACTAATACATATAGAGAAGCACAAGACAATAGGTAAATATTTTCCTTACACAAAGTCTCCCTACCTCATTTCCCAGAAATGATCACTGTTACCATTTTTTGTTGTTCATCCTTCCTGATAGCTTATGTGCTTGGCTAGAGAGAATATGGGTGAATAGATAGGTAGGGAGTTAGATAGATAGTTACATGGTTGATAGATAGATGATAGATGATAGATTTTAGATGATAGGTAGACAGATTTCACAAATGTCACTCAATAATATACTCTTCTTTTTTGCTTTAAGTATCAATATATCTTAGACAATTTTTCATACTGATACATAAAAGCATTTCTCAACTTTTTAATATCTTTGTAATATTAATATTACCATACAATATTTTATTAACACCTCCTATTGGTAAACAGTGAGGTGGTTTACATTTTTTTCTCCATACAAAATATTACTGCAAATAATATTACCACAGCCTTTTTTATTTATTTTAAACTTGTGCATATCTGAAGGAAAAGAGATTTATACACATATAATTTCTGGGTAGAAGATATTTATCTTTCAAACTTAAAGTAAAAAGCTTGAAATTGTGATTCTAAAAATGAGTACCCATTTTCTTTATGTGTCCCTGAAATTTGTGGGTTTCCTGACTGTTGTTGTCCAACTTGCATGGAGAAGCATATGCTTGCTTTCACGCTCTCTGTATTTCAAACTTTGTCGATAATTGCGGAGATGACTTTCTATGATACATGAGTATGACCTCCACTTTGAGAAGCTTATATGTTCACTTTTTGTGTATTTGGAACAACCAGTGTACCTCGTGCAGATGATCCATTTAAAACTGCATGTGTAGTGAATGTAATTCACCTCAGTACCCTGAAATCTGCTGATGGCCAGAGAAAAGCTCAGTGTTCTGCCAAGTCCATGCCGCCAAAAGTCAATCAGCCTGCTGTCATTTTCACTGAGTTCCAATGAGATAATACACTATGAAAAATAACAAAAAATGAATTAAAGGGGGTGGAAATGTGTAGGAATATCTGAGTAAAATAAATAAATGAAGACTGAGTTTAGAGGAGAACTATTAAGCTGGACACAAACAATAGTCTTAAACTTTTCTTGGAGGGAAAAGAACCATGTTCACCTCTGCATTAAAATATAGCATATAAAAGAGAAAACATGGTAAAGCTTCTGAGATTTAAGCTGCAGGTGTGTGGGTTCCTGCTGCTTCCCTTCCAGATGCGCTCTCCATCAAAGACCTGCCCTAGTAACCGTGCTGGATAAGCTGGCTCTGTGAGACGAGGAGTAGTCACTGCCTTGGTTATCCAGGGATGCCTGGTATGCAGGCTAAAGGGCCCTGTCAGCGGTCAGGCCTGAGATGCTCCTCACCAGACACACCACTCCTCACATAGTCCATGATTCACCAGGTCAGGGGCCTCGGAAGGAGCTGCACAGAAGAGATGATTCTCTCAGTCTCTTGCCCACCTCCTGTCCACCCCCATTCACTTCCCACAGCTGCAGAAGGGGTTCAATATAATTCTTATCCAGGTGGATTTGTGGGCTACCTGCAGCCAGGAAGCAATATCTTTATTTAGTTAAATTTATATTACCGGGGGGGGGGAATTAATTCTGACTATAATGCCTTTACTTGTCTTTCAGTTGTTTGGCTGATTTTCCTGCCTCGGTCCATGATCCAGGCTTGTGAGAAACCATGGCTAACTCGGTCACTGATAAACTATGCACAGCACCAAGATACACAGGCAAAATGAAGAAGTAGCCAACAATGTTACCTTTTTGGTAAAAGTTTTGTTTAATTCCCATAACTATAAGTTGGATAAGTTGGATTTTACTTACTTTGGAGAACAGTAGAGTTATATCAACAAATGAAAATGTAAGTTAGTCTGAAAACTGAAAGATCAAAAAGTATATATATAGGCATACTTTGTTTTATTGTGCTTCACTTTATTGTACTTCATAGATGTTGCATTTTTTTTTTTTTTTTTGCAAATTGAAGGCAATACCCTCCACCAGCAAAAAGATTATGACTCACTTTATTGCAGTGGTCTGGACTCGAGCCTGCAATATCTCAAGGTATGCCTGTAACTTCATCTTCTTTTTTGACATTGTTTCATTAGAGTCAGGGGAGTAGCTAAAATAGTTCATTCTTTTTTTTAAAAAAAAAAAAAAACATATTCTAAACTGTTTCAAGGAGTCAGTTTTAAATGAAACACCAAATATGCTCATATTCATAGTTACAGGGAAATATAAGGGCCTACATATTTAAGTTTAGCCTAAATACCGTTTTAGTGAAAAGGTTTCTTTAAAAATAATTTAAACAAAGATATTAAGTGCTTAATAAATGTAAGCAATATACTAAATTGTAGTCTACACATGTTTGTTATACCTTATTTGTAAAAACAACAATTCTATGAGTTCCATGATATTACCACCATGCTAATTTAAGCAGATTCTAGTACCAAGAGATAAAGTAACATACTCAAGGTTGAAGAGCTAGTAAGTGGCAGTGGTAGAACTTAATGTATGCAATTGATTAATTTACAAATGGTGACTTGTTATAGACAAAACCCCAACACATGTGATGCTTTATAGCAATTGCAATAAACTTCCAAGTTCTTATCTAGTTTCCTCTTCAAAACCTCTCTGGTAAAGTTCAGAGCTATTATCTCCACCATTATGCAAATGAAATGGATAAGTTTTGGAAGACTGGCATTCTCAAGGTTATGTAGTTAATATATTGAGGTGTATTTGGCACCCAAATCTAGTTTTATTGAGATGATTTTTTCTAACCAATCCAAGCACCATCTATGGGGCATTTGATAGAAAATAAATTAAAGCTAAAATGTTACCAAGGGATAAAAAATCAAATCATTGTAATCAATTGGCATATGGTAAATTCTAATTCTAAATGGTGAATTAAAAACATATATTATTAATAGGAAGTTTCTTTTGTATTTTATTCACAGAAACAAGAATATGGCCTAACACCTAATTGATTCTTATATACTGGTTGAGGGAGTGAATGAATAAATTTATATATATATATGCAAATATTCGACTGTTTGAACATTCCACCGGTTCCTATGATGTGCATTGACCACCAGGGGCAGATATTCAATGCAGGAGCTGCCCCCTGGTGGTCATTGCTCTTCCGCAGCAGGAGTGCTGCTCAGCTGACCGCGGGGTTCCAGGTGCTGGGCTCAAGGCTGGTGAGCACAGCAGTGGCAATTCAAGTCTTTCCCTCAGACACTCCCACTGCACTATCCTCCCCATCTGGACCAGGACTGGGATTAGGACTGGCATCAGGACTGACTCGGTGCAAGCCTGCAGCTGCTTCCTCATGGGTATTGCCCTAGGATGGGCGTGTGGAGATTACGGTTGAGCTACCGCCAGCCTATCTAGCAGCGTCAGGTGCAGTGGGGCCGGGTGGGTAGCATTGCCTGGTGCCAGCCCTGGCCTGGGCTCCTCCCTGGCCATCCGCTGCTTTGAGCACTACTACATCCCTCAGGACATGTTGGCCTACCAGTTTTGGCCCAATTCTCGCAGGCCACACCCAGAAAGCCTTTTATTGTTTAGATTCTTTTTATTGTTTTTAGTTAAACCACAAATAAATTACTATCAATGAATTTAAACTTTAAATATGTAAATTTAGTCTACTTTTGTTTGAAGTTAAAGAAAAAATATTTTTGAAATAATTTAAATTTGATATGTCCATATAGTATGACGTCTTGTGAGAAAGAAATAGAATTACTCAGTACCAGATGTTAACAATTATACTATCCTACATTATCAGTAATCATTTTAAGCATTTATTTTTTTTCAAAATTAATATCTTCATTCTGACCAAATCTCAAATATACATATATGTATAAGTGTGTGTATGTGTGTGTATATATTCTAATCTAATAAAAGAATAATATGCAAATTGACCCTTACTTTGTTACACCAACAAGCCATGCCCACAAGACACACCCATCAGCCAATCAGGAGCAAATATGCAAATTAACTCAACTAAGATGGCGGCAGTTGTCCTGGGCAATGGAGGAAGCCAGGGCCCTGCAGGCCCTGAGCTCTACTCAAGGCTACAAAGTTTCAATTATAGAAGATAAACTCCAGATGCCTAATGGGCTGGGACCTAGAGTTGCCAGGGGCAACAAAGTTTCAATTATAGAAGTTAAATAAATCCCAGATACCTGCTTCCAATCGGGCACCTGAGTAGGGACCCGAACCCTGAAGGGGTTGTGGGCAGCCTGAAAAAGGCCCTCAGCCCCTCACCCAGGCTGGCCACACCTCCATGGGGTGAGGGTCCCCACTGGGGGGTTTGGCAAGCTGCAAACAGCCATCAGCCCCTCACCCAGGCTGGCCAGGAATGCCAGCAGGTGGACATCTCCCAAGGGGTCCCAGACTACAAGAGGGCACAGGCCGGGCTGAGGGACCTCCCCCTCACCAGAGTACACAAATTTTTGTGCACCGGGCCTCTAGTATATATATATATATATATATATATATGTGTGTGTGTGTGTGTGTGTGTGTGTGTGTGTGTGTGTGTGTGTGTAGGTATGTGTGTGTGTAGGTATACATATATGTGTGTGTGCATGTATATACATATACATGCACACAAACACATACATACACACACACATACACACACACAAAAGAGGCCTGATGCACAAAATCCATGCACTCAGAGGGAGGAGGGATCCCTCAGCCTGGCCTATATCCTCTCACAGTCTGGGAGCCCTAGGGGATGTCCAACTGACAGCTTAGGCCCACTCCCCTAAACTGGCAGTTGGACATTCTTAGCCTTGCCACAGAGGCAGGAGAAACTCATGCCACCACTGTTGCGCTTGGCAGCCATGAGCCTGGCTTCTGGCTGAGCAGTGCTCCCCTGGCAGGAGTGCACTGACCACCAGGGGGCAGCTCCTGCATTGAGCATCTGCCCCCCTGGTGGTCAGTGTGTGTCATAGCAACCAGTCATTCCACCGTTTGGTTGATTTGTATATTAGCCTTTTATCATATAGGATATATGACAACCCAGATTCTGTCCAATATAAAATGTAATAACTCTGCCCAAATGTTATACTTATAAAAACTCATACAGCAGTGCTCATGTGTTGACATGCTTAGTCACCGGATGACTTGTTAAAACACAGATTAAGGGGCCCTATCAGTAGGTCTGGGGCAGAGCCTGGGAATCTAAAATTCTAACCCATTTCTAGGAGATACTGCTACTGTCCATTTTAGGACTACACTTTGTGAATTATTGCTATAATAGAAAGCACAGCATTTTCCATAAACAGCTTTTTAAAATTAAGCATAGAAGATACCGAATGGTTACAGTTTCATAGCTCTTCTTAACCACCATCCTTCCTTTCCACATTAAACTCTACATTTGGTACATATGATTTGCCCATGTGCCATAGGCCATTTGTTAGTAAGAATCAATAAATTTCCTAAGCATATACATTCCAGCACAGCTTCAGGTTATAGATTGAATGCAGAATAAATTCAGCTTATAACGCAGGATCCAATGATTACAACAACAGTTAAAGAAGTCAAAATGCTAAATCATTATGATTGGCACTTCTGTCTAATTGAAAAAATATATACAAGTAAAAGTGAAATATTTTACCATTACCCAGAAAAGGTGCATTAGTTATCCTACTGCTGGTAAATCAGTTTAACGAAAGATATTAACTATTTCAATTTGACTTTATCCACAGAGGTATTGTGTCTAAACATTGACTGCCAGTAATAGCAACTGGATAGAAGTAATTAATATGATCTTGCACATTTTACTTCATTTTACAATGGCTTGCTTTTATTGTAGGTGCAATGATTCCTCCATATACTGTAAAATCTGTGAGACATATGCTGTGTGACTACTAAACATTTGGCTTGTCCAAGTCAAATATAGTCCAGATAACCAGTGTATTAAATCACATCTAAATAAGCAAAAAGACATTACAATAGCCTGTTTTACTGACCCTGTGGAATAGAGTGGAAAGGTTATGTTTCATTCAATTTCAAATATAACCTGTGTAAGTCTAAAATTTACAGAGTTCTCTGTGGCCCATACTTTACTCCACTCTTTCTCCTATTCTGTTCTCCATCATGGATTTGCATCACCACAAACTCTTTATACTGATTAATGCATTTTATATCCACCCTCCTTTTTTATTAAAGCAATGACAGAACTATCTGGGAATGTTATAAAGTTGTAACATCGATTTAGTGACTAACGACTCAAAACTCTTTCCCTTTAAGAAAAATTCAACAGTTGCAATTTCATCCGTCTACTCCACTGGCAAATAAGTAATAACATTCCTATCTACAAAGCAATATTTTGAGAATTATAAGGTTAACACATGTGAAGTCTGTGTTTCTCTCCTAAAACTGATGCAAAACACCATAGGTCCTCACTTAGTATCATACGTAGGTTCTCAGAAACTGTGGTTTTAAGTGCAATGACACAGTATAACCATTTTACTACAGGCTAATTGATATGAACAAGAGAAGTGTCTGGGCATATTTCTGGTCATATAGACATCACCAAGCTGCTAACTAAAACCCCAAAACATTTCTAATGGGAAACACTGAAATAAATGTAAGCTATGCATAGAATAACGATGAATAAAACCACGTTAATTCTTTTCCAACCCATGCATTCCAGTTCAGAGATGGGGATGGGGAGCCTGTCAAGGCATCTCAGGGCTAAAGGCAAGGAACCAACCCTGGACAGGACACCCTTCGACCACAGGATGCATTCTCTCTCTCTCTCTCTCTCTCTCTCTCTCTCTCTCTCTCTCTCTCTCTCTCTCTCAGACAGGGACAGTTTGAACACCCAGTTCACTTAATGTGCACATCTTTGAGATACGGGAGGATACCAGAGTATCTGAGAAAACTCACAGACATCAGACATGAGGAGCCTGTGCAAACACCAGAAAGACAGTGATCCAGGCCAAGAACCTTTTTCTTAAACAAGGTAATAATGAAATGACTTATTCAAGGACCCGCTGTAGATTATGTCAATGCACTTTACCTAATTTAGTTTCTCAAGTGTTTATTTCATACTTTTATAAGCTTTTACTTTTGAACTATTGTGTTCTAATTATTTATATTACTTTTCTTCATTTACCTTTTAAAAGTAATTTAGCATCGCAATCATTTGAGGTTTTCATTGATTTCTTTAATTCCATAACTTCCCTAATTTATTGAACTTATTTTCTATCTTTTTTTACTGAGATAATTATAAAACCTTATCTTTTCTTCTCAATACCGCTTTTCTTTCCACATCTTACACTCCTTTTTTTTCTTAATAGCTTTCTACATCCTATTATGTTTCCTGCAATCCTTATTCAGTGAGATATATTTTTTTCTTGGTTCATACCCCACTTCTTTGATGACAAATCTTAAAATGCTGTGTGTGTATGCATGCACATAAGTCCTTAGGAAGGAGACATTTTAAACTCACTCAATTCATAGGATATTAAAATCATAGTCTCATCTTCTAGCTCAGCTGTTATTCTCTATCACATATATCTACACATGTTACTATTCTTTACACCATATTATTCACTTTGGGTTTGCTCATATATTCCTTGATAGTCCATAACCTTATATGTTAAATATTTAAATGAAGTAATGAATTGGACCCCAATTATTTACTCACATACTTTAAGAAAACAAGAGCCAACACTATAAAAATATTAAAGACCATAACTTGAAAGAATTAATAGAATCTTTAAAATAGACAGCTTTCTCACAGAGAGTAATTTAAACTCTAGTATATAATTTTGATAATATAAATACTCTATGATTAGAAACAGACACAAGATAAAAAATAAGTTGTTTGAGATCTTTCCTCTTTAAATAACCTGGCATAGGAAGTACTGGATCTGACATACCATTAAGATATAGGGCCATACTTAAGTCATTTCTATGGGAGAGGTCTCAATCCACAGTGTTATAAACAGGGTTATAATGAAATGACTTATTGAGGGAACATCATATGTAGACCACAGGAATGCCCCCCCCCTACTCCTGAACAGAAAACACATGACCAAAGAACTGCCAAATCATAGGTTACCTAATTATCTATCATATATATATACATATATACTAGGGGTCCAGTGCACAAATATTTGTGCACTCGGGGGGGAGGGTCCTTCAGCCTGGTCTGCACCCTCTCCAGGGGCTGCTGACTCCTAACCGCTCACCTGTCTGCTGGCCTGATCCCCCTAACTGCTCTCCACACTGGCCTGATCCTCCTAACTGCTCTCCTCTGCCTGCCTGATCGCCTCTTAATTGCTTCTGCCTTAGCCCTGCCACCATGGCTTTGTCTGGAAAGTTGCCTGGAAGATGTTCAGTCTAATTAGTTTATTACCTTTTTATTAGTATAGATGTCACCTTGTCTTTAAAATGCAGGTTGTTAGCAGGTTTTCCTATTGTGGAAGGGGAGCCTGCAGTAGCATCCTGGGTTCTCACCTGGGGTTATGCTCTGGTGCTTTATCTCAGCAGATGAGATTCCTAGAAGAAGATTCTTGGATGAAACTTGAACATTTCTATCGATTTTGCCAAATCCTCCTCCACAAATGTTGAACCACTTTAAACTCCCACCAGCAACCATGCGTGTGCCCTCTGACCTACTTTGATGCCAATATCATTGATTTCCCCCTAGAAGCTTCCCTCCCCTCAGCTGGGACTGCTTGGCACTTGAGCCAAACTCACTGTTCAGCCTGGGACTTGATTTCCTGAGATAGAATTAGGGAGGAGGAAAAATAATGTTTCTCTACCCTCCTGAGTTCTTAGCAGAGGCCCTTGTAATGAAAGACAGATTACCAAGAGAAAAAACAGAAGTTCATTAACATGTGTACCTCGTGTATATGTGGGAGATTCCAAGGAAAAATGAATAACTCCCAAGGTGGCTTAGAATCCAGATTTAAATACCTTCTTCCTAGGGAAAGCGGACGGGATATCTAGGCCTCTTAGAGGAGAGTAGATGAGTTTTAGGAAAGATGAATAGGGGTGGGGGAGATAGTTTGTAACAAAGTTTGGGTGTGATGTCAACTTCTAGTCTCCTGTGACAGGAGTCAGTCTTCACTGGCTGATGACACTTTTCCCATCGAGGGAACCTTTTGTGGGGGTCCGATTTTAGGCAGATCAGGAGACTTCAGTGAAAGCCTCTCCTTGCATTTGCTGTTTTTCAAGCATCTGCAGCTCAAGATCATCAATATAACAACACAGCATATGTTGGGGTGGCATGTTCTCTGACCTTCAGAAGAAACCCAACAAAAGCTTATTTCCTATTTTAGATGATTTGCCACAGTAGTGTTATTCCTTGGAGACAGTATTCTGACCAGACCTTCCTGGGAGTAGTCATAACATACCCTGTGCTTGTAGAAAGGTGCAGGCCATATCACTAGATAAATCAGGGTCAGTTTTCTCATCTTGTGGAAAGGGAGATAAAGTTATGATAGTTTATCTCCCTATCCACAGGTTTCCTGTATATTTGTGTCTCTGCTGTAGCCCCAGTGGCCCCAGCGCCTCTGTTGCTCTGGGGCTTGGAGCTGCTGGTTGCCAGGTCCACATGAAGGTTTGTGTCTCTGCTCCTCCAACCCCAGAGCTGAGGCTGGGATGGGGCTGCTGGGTGCTGGCCCCCCTGTGGGCTGTTTCTCTGCTCCTCTGACCCCAGGGGCCCAGTACCTCCATAGCCACAAGGCTCAGAGTTGCTGGAGTTCTGGACTTCCTGCAGGCTGGGTCTCCGCACCTTGGACCCCAGCGGCCCCAGCACCGAGGCTGGACTCAGAGCTGCTAGGGTGCCGGGTTCCCTGCAAGCCGGGTCTCCGCACTTTGGACCCCAGCAGCCGAAGAGCAGAGACCCAGCCTGCAGGGGGTCCAGTACAACCAAGCAGCAGCAGCAACCAAGCAGGCCCAGCGGCCCTCTTTCAGTGGGCTGGGCAGAATGCCTGCCTTGTCACCGTGGTGACGATGCAAGCATCTTGTCCCAACCACCACTCTTTGTCTCGGAGTGATGGTTAATTTGCATATTACTCTTTTATTAGATTAGATATATATTTATCATCTATCTAAACTAAAACAATGAAATATTGAAAGAGTACACACTGGTTTTCAATAGGTAAGTGTATGTAATATACTTTCAGTTAAAGACGGTTCTCAGGGCAAGCGTGAAATAAGCTTTAAAATATCTTGCAAGTGTGTCAGAGAGGAAAGTGAGAAATCTTTAGAAACCACTTTGGAAGCTTATTAAGAAGCAGTAATGGTGAGACAGTAGAGTAGATTTTCATGAATTCCTGCTGCTGAAATTGCTGGAATTATCTAGACCTAGAATTTTTATCTACTTCTGGTACCTTTAAGGCCACACACCAATATATTTTGCAAGCTAAGGTTGTAATTAGCTTCTCATTTACCTCTATAATAAATGATCATCAACTTGAGCCACCTTGAGTGAGTTTCTTTTCCTTATAGCCAATGGAAGCCCAGCAAAAGTATTCACTCATAAGTACTTTTTTTATCACCTGCAGTGTGCAGTGGACTATGATTATTCATATGGAATATATATGTATATTCAAAAATAAATTGTGCAGAATTTGTATCCTCAAGAAACTTGCCATCTAATTGAAAAAAACTATAGAAATATTCTGAACTTAATATTAAACAAATCGTACAACTCCTGAAAAAAGGAAAGGTCAAAGGTCACAATAAAAGGTTTCTTATTTTTCCTGTGTCATATTTTGTTGATTACACTTCATATACAGGGTGATGCAAGAGTAGGTTTATAGTTGTGAATACCAAAGCAATTTACTGTTGAATTGTTATTTATTAATTATTGTATTATTTTCCATACAAATTATAAGCCTACTTTTGTCCCACCCTGTATGATAGCTAAAAGTAGCGCTTGATATTGAATACTGAACTAAGTAGAGAATAGAAAAAGTTATCAAGAAGCAAAATTGGCTTTCCTGCTCATATTCAGTAGCTAAAAGTAATAGGAAATTGACTAGAAAGCCTGGTAGTGTGATTTGATTTTCCTGAAAATAAGTATGATCACTGTCCCAATGCAATTAATGGCAAACTACCTAAGTTTCACATCTTAACAGTATTGTATCATATTTTGCAAATTGTATCTCTTTTAAAAGTCAGCTTTCACAACAATCTCTTTCACGAAACCAGAAAAAACACTTTTGTTAAACATGGCAGTTGTGCAGAGCTTGCTGTGGTCTATCTGCTGGCACTGCAAGAATTATCTGAAGTCATCATAGTCGTGAGCAATTAAGAGTGAAGACCACTCTGATTGCACTGACAAGACAAGAAGAAGCAGGTTAAGAGAACAGCAGATGGGATTCAGATTAAAATATTAGAATGACATTTCAACTCTAACTGAAATATGCTTTTTTGGAAAGAAAAAAACACACACCGTTTTCCCAGAAATTTCCAGGGACAATGAAGACTACAGAATAATGCTTCTCAGAAAAAGAGGAGGGGCTTAAGGTTTTCTATCTGAATTAACTTCTGATTCTGATTTTAAATGTATATTTTCATATACTTGAGCAAAGAATAACATCCTTTGCAGTAATAAGTTAAATATATGTGTGAGTTAAATATATAGATGCATATTCACAGCTACTTCATCTAGCTTTTCAAAACAGCTTTACAAGTGTTTCTTAAAAGTACATTATTTGTTTTAGATGCTTATGAATCCATTCATGAGATAGTCGTTGACTGCCAGTTATGTGTTATACACTGAGATGGATGCTGTAAAGATACAAAGGTAATCTGTATTGTATTGTAGGAAAAGGTATCAATGAAACTTACTGCCCTGAGGTATCATCTTTATGTGTCACCTCTGCCAGTGGCCAAGGGACCAATTTTATTAAAGTAGCTTGTCTATTTTCCTCATTGTTGTTTTTAAATTATGGCATTCAAACAAATAATTCTGATTATGGAAACAAAAGAAAAAACCCATATATACTCTCTACTGTACAAAATCTCGTATGTTTCACAATGAGGACCCCCTACAAGCAAAACAAATTGACTCAAACTAAGTTATAACATCCAATAATACCTTTATTTTTATACAACCAACACTTCTTTAATTTTAGAGTCAAGCCATTGAAATGACTAATTAAAATATTATTAAATTAAGTATATAATGGAATGGTGTATAGATCTAAATGGGCTTTTAATAATCTTGAATTTTTGTTTTACTTTGCAATAAACAGTGAAAAATGTGAATGCAATTAAGAGTCCTCACATACTGTACAGTGCAGAGAGTTGGGATTAGAGAGTTTATGAAAGCAATCTAGCTTTATATAAATAAAAACAATAGGGATGATGAGTTCTTTAAAAAGAATGAATCAGACAGATAATCACAATTTAGCATTCAGAAATGTGAGCCATAAAAAGAACCAAATGGATAAAACAGTCTTCCCACTGCGCATCATATTTTGTATTATCTTGTACAGAAGATGAAATTTACAGAAGAAACATTTTACCTTTAATGAACTCTAATTTTGATAATCGAGTTGCCAATTAACAGAGTAATTGCAAGGGTAGATTAATGTCACAATTCTCATTCAGTTATCTTACAGCCACTCTGTATGCATGTAGTAAATATTCAGAGCACATTTTTTTTCTTTAGCATTTCCTCAACCCAGATTTTGCCTCCGTGTAATTGACAAATTTGGAGGGCACATTTTACTGCAGGAGCCTGAGGACCCGATCCTATCATTAAAAGCACCCCAGGAAGAAAAATTCAAATGCAAATTTCAACTGACCTTTTCAGAAACAACTCATATTATTTTGCATCAGTAGCCACTGGAGATTTGTCTGGCTATATATGGATTTCCACATCTGTCAGCTATAAGTGCACTTCATCTGTCTGCTACATCAGAGAGCCAGAAATAGATGACAGTGCTCAAGCCTTTGAGCTTCTCATAAATTAGCCACTTCATGAGGTAAAGTTAGTTTCTCCACTGGCCTTTCACTCTAAAGGTTTATCCCTAAGAAACGTCGAGAGAAAAAAATACATCAGAAAGGCAAATGGAGTCTGACTTCTTATTTTCTGTATTTTTCCTTCTTCTTCTTGAAATAGAATGCTGACCAAACTGCCTGTTTGTGGGTAGGTCCTGCTGGGAGAATAGAGAATAAATAACCCTTGTTTGCAGCCACCTAAGTCTTGCTACCAAAACACAACGGCAGCAAGAGAGTTATAATGAACTTCACCTGGGCCCAGGTTCCCCTACCGGTCCCCTACTGCTTCCTTTCCTATATACTGATTTAAGAAAATAAAATCCTACTCCCTCTTGGACAAGAGTCCAGGGAGGTATGTACAGTAGCTGCTGGTGTGGAAAATGTATTGATTTATTCCCCTTATTCTCTTCCATCTCCACTCTTTATTAAGTAGCCGATCTGATGAGATAGGGAAGTACAGCTACCTGTATCAGGAAACACACTTCTGCTTAAAATTTGGCTTAAAAGTTTGACCATTACACGTCATGAAATATTTTCTGAACTAAGGTTAAAGAAAGGTATGACGCCACAGGGTCACCCTGTATCATCTGGGTATTATTTTCTACAGTGTGATAATGAGGAAAGAAGAGATAGGGGAAAAAATGTGTCAAGAAATGTCATGGTGTAGAAAGTTCAAGAAAAAAATACTTTTCACTTAGCCCTATAACTAGCTAGAGTCTTCTCCAACCCCCCCCCCCCCTTTTGGGTGTATTATAAAAGGTGGAAACTGCATTATTAAATGTAGGAGAGAATAAAATAAGTTTAAAATCTGGATCCCTATCATTATGTTTACTGCTGCCTAGCAGCAGCAACCTGACTCCGGTGGTCAGAGTGTGTCTTATGCTGCCTGACACTTGGAGTTGCTCAGTGGTGAATATTACTTGAATAGTTACAGAGTTCCTTAGCTAGAAGTCTCATATTTTATCCTACATGTACAAGACTAAATAACTTCAGTACTCTTTCAAAGATGTTAAATTTATTCTTAATGACCTTGTTTTTATGGTGGGTTTAGGGAGTTTCAAGGAGAAATATGGGTATGTAGCACAAAACCAGCTCGTTTGAATTCATTATATGGGTGTTAACACTGCACTTCTTAGCAAGCCAAGGAACTCTTGATGCAAGCCAAATGCCATTTTCTAGGCCAAACACTCTTAGTGTAATATCATCAACTCCTTCTATGTTCAGGTTAATAATTAAGCAGGGCTTCCAAATTCATGCAAATGTATTTAATATGATTAATCAGAGCAAGTATATGAACTATCATTCAGTACCCACTGCTCTTACAAACATAAAATCTACATCAATAATATTTTTACCTTTTCTCTAACTATGAGACAATCTAGTATTATTTCCAGTGTTGTTAATAAAAATCTTCAAATGTTCACTTTTTAGGCTAGGTGGAATTTAACTTGGGTAAAATAGAAGAAGAAAGAGGGAAAGAAAATCCATTTGATGATATCGCCAATTACTTTGTGAAATACATCTATTTTTAATTCTCAAGGGATATTTCCATTAATATCCTCTTTTACTTATTGAATATTTTTCCTCAGAAACAGATTTGTACATCCTGAGAAAGTTCAAGATATTTCTTCAGATTCTCAGGGCAGTATGTCTTCACCTAAGAGGTATTATTTAAATCCTTTATGTCCTTAATTACTCAAGGAGAACTATTAGTATGATTTCTAACACTAAAGATTTATTTTGCTTGTTTTTCAACTTTATGTTAATTGAATTGTATAGTAGGTATTCTTTTTTATCTATCTTCTTTGGGGAAACATTGTGTGATCAGAATTATACATGTTGCATAAAACCGTCATTCATTCACTTTCCTAGCTGTTACTTATCCTCTTTTATTGTTGTGTAAATAAATCATATGAATAATCAAAATTTATATTTTTATTATATTATTGATGGATTTGTGAATTATCCCATTGCTTTTTGGCCATTATTATTCATGTTCCTACAGATATCATTGTACTTACATCTAAATGCATAGGTATAACCTTTTTTGTAGGATATATACTTTTAAATGAAACTACTACGTTGTACCACATGAATACGAACTTTAGTAGTTATTATCAAGCCTTTTCATAAGTAGATGTGCCAATTGAAATCTCCATAAGTTTTAGAGTATGTTGTCCCCATCGCTGCCATCCTTGTCAACACTTAATATTGTCAGTTCTTTGATTTGAACCATTCACATAGATACATAATACTATCTCATTTAGTTTTAACAATTGTTGTTTCTTCACAACTAATTTAAGATTAATTCCTTTTCGTATATTTATTTTGTCAAGTGCTTATTTGCGCCTTGTATCATTTTCAATCCTTTACATATTGATCTTTAAAGGTTTTACATAATTTGTACACAAACCCTAAGTCACTTGTACACTTTACAAATCTTCTCTTGCTCCACCATGTGCATTTTAATCTCTTAACATTTCATAAAGAGATGCTCTTAATTTTTGTTTTTCATAACTGAGCAATCATTTCCTTTAAGGTAGGTGCTTTTTGTGTTCTGTGGAAGCAATCTACATTTATCCCAAGGTCATAAAAATATTGTCCTGTATTTTCTTATAGGAATGTTACTGTTTGGCTTTTAAATTTAGATATATAATACACTAATAATTGATTTCCTATATGATGTAAGATAGAGGCCAAGTTTAATTTTATTCTATTATGGACATTCAACAGATCCTATATTATTTATTGGAAAAACTGTTTTTTTCTAATTGCTGTGCAATACAACCTTTGCCATAAACCAAGTAGCCTCCCCCTCCCCCCATTTTTAGAAAGTTTTTAATAATAGATGCAATTTGTTTAATATTACATATTAAAATATAAAATACATAGTCAGTATACTTTCTATTTTTCTTAAGTTAATTTTAGTCAACTGTATTGTTTTAGCAACTTAACCTGATAATCTATATTTGCAAATCTATATGTGAAAATTTAATTCACCATTGAGTTGTTTATAATAACTTCACGATCTCTTTAATGTACATAAGATTTGTCAGAATTCCTTTTTCACCATTTATAAGGATTATCTGTACTTTTAATTGTTTTAATTGGGAAACAAAATGAGTGAATAAAGAAACATTAAAACAGAAAATGTAACAAATTGTTAAGGATAATAGAGAAATCTAGAAAAACCATTTATGTTAGAAAAGCTCTGTGTTAAGTAGAAAGAATTTAGACCTTTGAACCTCAATACATATTGCATTATTTTAATTTAAATAGTAAAAATTCACCACACCAAAAAAAAAAGGGAAAAAGTATAAAATCTTATGCCGTAATTCAAAACGTATAAACCAAGGTAAGAAACCAAAATCTTAGTAGCTGAGGTTGAGTGGAGTGCTGCAGGTGTTTGCCTGTAAGAGATGTGCGAATGACAAAGCACAGGAAAATGCCAGCACACTTCTATTTATTCCCCTGTCCCGCCTCCTCTGGCCCTACAAAGCTACAGAAAACGGATTTAAAGCTATGTCTGTCCCCCAAACAATGATTTAATACTTTTCTGATGTGATGGATATAAAAAAATTCACAAATATTTCGATGACAAATAAAACAG
Source organism: Murina feae (assembly GCA_004026665.1). Lineage (NCBI taxonomy): Eukaryota > Metazoa > Chordata > Mammalia > Chiroptera > Vespertilionidae > Murina > Murina feae. The sequence continues at coordinate 34,958 of PVJC01001483.1, forward strand.
CATATCTGTCATTCATTAAAATAAAGAATTGCAAAAAAAATATGACACTGAAACTCTGTAAACATATAATATGGTGCATAAATATTTATAAAGTATAATACAAATAAGCCTGGATAATCTTCATGCTAAAGGAGTCTAATAAAAATATGGATTCAACAAAGCAGGAAGATTACAACGCAACAAATTTTGATGAAAAATTAGAATGAAACATTGTCATTATAAAATGAATTAGTCCACCTGGTGTGGCTCAGTAGTTGAGCATCAACCTATGAGCCAGAAGGTCACGATTTGATTCCTGATCAGAGCACGTGCTTGGGTTGCAGGCTGGATCCCCAGTGTGGGGCATGCAGGAGGCAGCTGATCAATGATTCTCTCTCATCATTGATGATTCTATCTCTCTCTTTCCCTCTTCCTTTCTGAAATCAATAAAAATATATTTTCAAAAAGTTAAAATAAAACTAATTAATAATTGGGTACAACAATTATTGAGAAAGTATGGTTAAAAACAAATTATACACATAGGTAAAAGGCTTGAGGTAATAACAACGAACATAGAAAAATGCAATTATTTAAACAGTTACAGAGGATTGTTGACATACATGTTCATATGTATATTGTTTATATAACATATATTACCATTTGCATATACGTACACATGTATGTGTGAACAAGTGTGGAGAGACAGATATAATGAAAAATCAACAGAAAACGACATTTTGAACAAAAAATGTATTTAGAGGCATGATAGAGTGGCATTTCCCTTAAATAAAGAATGAAATGTGCCACATTAAAAATATAAAGAATAACTTGCTTTCAAACAGAAAAGAAACAAAATAATTAATAAGAATATATTTTTTCAAATTCAAGAATAAGGACAATTATTTAGAGATTTGGTAGAAAGAATAAAAGATCAGCTACAAGAAGAGAAAAATAGAGTTAGCTTCAAACTTTGGCACAGCAATTTTCTATGCCAAAGAAAATTGAACAATGTCTCCGGTTCTGAGAAGACAATTTGATCCATGAGTATTATGCTTAGTCAAATTGTCATTCAAGGTATAAATCAACAGACAGACATTTTAAAAATGAAATAACTCAAGGAAATACCACCCAGGAGTCCCTATTGAGAAACCACTTGGCAAGTAAGTCAGTTGAATCAAAATATATAACCCAAGAAAGAAGAAACCATGGTTTAAACCGAGTGTGAAACTAAGATCCATTTTAAATACAGAACTTAAATAATACAGCAGGTGCTATGTTTGAAGAACAAAATCTAGATGCGATGCATTTTGAAAAACCATTATATATCTAGATTGCAGGAGAGAAAAATAAAGTATTGAAGAACTAGAAATCAATCTCTGTGAGCAAGAGGTCAATGAACGTTACAAAGGATGCATGCAGTGCAAAGAACAGAATGATAGTAATCCTATATAATAAAAGCGTAATATGCAAATTGATCATCCCTTTGGGACGCCTAAGCCACGCCCACCAGCCAATCAGAGCAACTGTATGCAAATTAACCCAGCCAACATGGAGGCCGGCACTCAGGGAGCTGAGTAAACAGGCAGTTTCTGTTGCAGCAGGAGTGAAACTGTTTGGGAGCCGCCTGGGCTTCTCTCCACTCCGGGAACAACATATTTGCAACATTGTTTCAATCCTAGGAGCCTCAGGAGCTAAAGCAAACAGCTGACTTCTAAGGGAAACATTGTTTCATTATAGAAGCCAGAGCTAAAGCAGAGAGGAGGTTTCGTTAACTGCCTAGGCCTCAGCTTAAAGAAACAGTGTATCAATTATAGAAGATAAACAAACCCCAGAAACCTGCGTCCTGCCAGCCTTGCTGGGACATTGGGTCAATGGGAGTTGTGGGCAGCCTTAAAGCCTGAAAACCCCCATCACCCATGCTGGCCACACCCCAATGGGGTGAGGGATGCCACTGGGGGGCTTGGCCAGCCTGAAAACAGCCATCAGCCCCTCACCCAGGCTGGCCATGTACCCCAGTAGGGACCCAAAACCTAAAGGGACTGTGGGCAGCCTGAAAATGGCCCTCAGCCCATCACCCAGGCTGGCCACACCCTAATGAGGTGAGGATCCACACTGGAGGGGTTGGCCAGCCTGCAAACAGCCATCAGCCCCTCACCCAGGGTGACTAGGCACACCAGCAGGTGGACATCCCCAGAGAGGTCCCAGACTGTGAGAGGGCACAGATCGGGCTGAGGGACCTCCTGAGTGCACAAATTTTTGTGCACCAGGCCCCTAGTTCATTATGTTCTTGATACATATTTTTGAACTTCACCTAAGATACATATTTTAGACAATAATATATTTTCTTGGTAAAACACTATCTAGGTTCTTTCAGTTTCAGATCTATGTTTTTTTTCTTTAAAAACAACCTAAATTAAGTGTAATGTGATAGTTTTATTAAAATCTATATATAGCATGTTCCCCTTTTTATGCTATTAATTTGGTTTTCATGTCTGCCTGCCTATACTTCAACATGTCAATCCGTAGAGATAAGTGTCTGAAAAGATGTTTGGTGCATATTTAAAAAGGTTATTATTTGTGGTAAGGCGGTAGTGTCTTACCACCTTAAGTAAGTGAGTGTCTTACTTACTTTTTAATATTTTCTTTTATTGTCTAATTTTAAATAATAAACATTGGACACTTTGTAGATATAATACCCTTGGGATAATATAAAAATAAATATTAGGTTACAAAGAAAGAATGATATAAATTTGCTAGCAATATTAAATAATATTTTTTAAACACAGAATTTTACTGTATGGCATACCATTTTATCAGATGGAAAGGTTTAAGCGGATAAAGAGTAACTTATAGATAACCAATATGGCAGCAGCAGTAAACACCTGTACTAACTGCCTCCCATAACCACATCTAAAACACGGAACAACCATCATTCAGCACCGCCTGAGAGTTGGCAAATCAGAAGTCCTACAACGAGAGGAGTGAAGAAGAAAGCTCACTGAGACTGGTAGGAGGGGCAGAGAGCAGGATCAGGCTGGTCTGGGTGCTTTTTTAATCAGGAGCATCCCATGAGGAGCAAGGGGTCTCAGCTCCATACCAGACCCCCCGCCCAGGGTTCCAGAGCTGGGAAGGGAAGTGCCTGTAACTTTGAGCTGTAAAAACCCGCAGGGATAAAAATGAAGGCATAATTATAAAGACAATTTCTAGTTTGAAGTTCAACAAATTCCCTCAGTATGATTTTTGTCCTAAGAAGGAAAGAGTCCTTTGCTGTCTGAGTTGCAGAGCCATATCTCTGCTTCCAGTCAAAACTGCTGCCCTTGCAGCTACTTGCATTGTAAATTGCTAGCATCTCACCAAATGTTCCAAAAGGAACACTATAAATTAACTTTCTTGTTCTAGTCTCTTAGCAAGATGTTCCATGTTCCTGAACTAAGCATTTCATCTCATTTAGCTTATTCCAGCTTCTCTCTGTTCTTACACCCTAACTTCACTTCCAGTAAACCTGTTGACAGTTCTGATGCCCCAGCTTGATTACCAGGGACTCCCATTCTCTCATTTCTAGGTTGTCATCCTCCACTCTGTCCACCCATCCCATTTGCAGAGTACTCTTCCTCTCCAGCAATCGCAAACCCAATAGCAGCTCTGCACCTTGATTATGGTGCATTCTCTTTAGTCTCACCCAGACTCAATGTGTCCCTCAATCTAAAGTGGCTCCAGGAAAGGAAATTTTATCTCCTTCAAGTGCACACTCTTTTGCCTGCCCTCAAGGCAAATTAGTAAAGCTAGGTCAGGGTATACATGCTACCTTTATTTTTTTAATTGAGTTTTTTACAGAGAGGAAGGGAGAGGGATAGAGAGTTAGAAACATTGATGAGAGAGAAACATCAATCAGCTGCCACCTGCACACTTCCCATTGGGGATGTGCCTGCAACCAAGGTACATGCCCTTGACCGAAATCAAACCCAGGACCTTTCTGTCCACAGGCTGACGCTGTATCCACTAAGCCAAACTGGTTAGGGCCATGCTACCTTTCTTGATGCTAAGTGATTTGTAGAAACAGCACACACCCACTAGCTGTTTTTCTTGTAGGCAGCATTTCTCAGGGTTAAGTCACATTAAAATTTCAAATTCTCCCTTGTTAACATAAATTGGAAAAACAATAACATAGGATTTTTAAAAAGGAGTAGTTGGAAAGCATCTTTATCTTCCTGTTAATACAATTTCCTGATTTTTTTTCTTGGAATAATCCAGCATACAGATCTCTTGAAATAAAATGACTCAAGACTGAAAATAAACATGTTTTTATACTGGTAGCCAGTCGCCAAGGATAGTGAAGAAAGTAGAAAGGTCTCACTCCATCAGTGAGCCTAAATATATAGACTCTAGACTGAAATTCCAATGAAATTCTTTACAGTTCATAGAAAGAGATACTCACATTATAAAACTTTCCTAACTCTGTTCATCAGAGCACATGAATTTTTAGTTTTCTAGTAGTATTTGATTTTTATTTCCTCCAAAAATAGTTTATAACGTTAACAATGTAAAAAATCTGTTACATGTAGACTGACTGAACTACCTATTTTGCATACGGGGATGCCAATTTAAGATTCTTGTGTCTGTGAAATTATTGATGGTGTCTTTGCAAAAGTTGCTTGATATATTGTGTGGTCAGCTAACAAGGCTTTGATGACTAGTACTGTATGTTCCAAAGTAACTTGCAGAAATAGTGCTCCATGAACCATATGCTTAAAAGTATAATATTTACCTATCTAAAGGCATACAATGTGTTTTTCTATTCAAAGAGCGCCATTTCAAAGAAAGAAAGAAAAGAAACTCTCAGCAGAGGCCCTGGGTATGAATATTTAGATTCCATGATTAGATTCCTTTGAAAATGTCACATTGGTTATTACCACTGCACTGTGCAAATTGCATTCCTCTCCCTAGAGGTCCTGAAACAAGAGGAACAATAGTTTATCATCCACTTCACAAATAGAGGTAGGCCCCACCTCACAACCTCCCCGGGAGTCTGCTCACACACTTGGTGTGGAAAGGACAGACCCACGTCAAACCTTGTCTCCCCTCTTGTATTTGAGCACAAAGTGTAGCAAACTAAGTCTCTGGTTTTTCTGGGAACAAATAACACAGTGTTGGATTAATGGAGAGACATTTAATTTCCAGTTTGCAAATCAAAACTGTATCTGTAGCAAATCCTACCACAATGGTATTCAAATCATATGTTAATGGCTCCAAACATCTGCAATACTGCAACTTCTCCTAAAAACCCTGCTGGCCTGAAGCACTGATGGGAAACAGCATGTAAGCTCCAGGGAAAACTGCTCTGTGAAAAATAGGACCCCTCTCCTTACCCGTTCACTCTCTCCCCACTTCATGATACCCATATTTTTCACAAAGTATTATTAGAAAGGAAATTCCAACTCTTCCCAGAGTTTGCCAACCCATCAAGAATCTAATTAGGACAGGCTACCCTCTACAGTTATAATAATAACAACAACAACAACAACACAAGAAAGAAAAGTCTAGAATAATCCCAAGAATTAAACCAAAAACCTAATAATCGTTTTGTGATTGTTTTATTACTGCACCGGTTATGATTTAAATAGAGTTCTTTTCTGATAGGAAATTAACTACACCTACATAGGTTGGTATGGAAAAAGAAGTCACAGTTAGATAAGTGTAAGAATTGTGAACGCTATGAATAGCTTATTCTACATTTATTTATTTTATATGAAAGAATGGCTTATTTATAAAACTGAAGATGAATCCTTAACTGCATTGTCTATAAACAAAAGCTGACATGTTTATACATGTAGGGCAATATAAAGATGAAGAAGAAAAGAAAAGAAAAAAGATGGGCAATAAGACCATAAAAACAATCATCTGGACATTTTAAATAATGTCATGGTGGCAGGTCTACCCAACTATTTCCAGGGAATTTAAAGAATCTGAATGAACTGCCTATGGAATAGAGATATGCCAGAGGACTGGTTTTATGTCCTGGTTTTACAATGGCAGCAAAGGATCAGTTCTGGAAAGTTCCAAAAAAGTGCTTGATTAAAACCTATGGCGTGATTCTGCATCAAACTATTTTGTACTATTTGTACAAAATTAGAAAAACAAAACCATAAATATTAAGGATGGCCTGAAGTTCTCTCTTTCATGACTTCTAAACCAACTGGAAGTCCCCCAAAATAAAATTAGGTTGCTGAGCAACGTTATGCTTTTATTTCTAAGATGCCTGTTCAGTCCACACAGAGTTGAAATTACATTTCATTTCATTTCCCACGTTACCTTCCTGTGCTATGGAGCTGTTTCTGGGGAAGATGGTGGTGAAGAGGAGAGAGATGCAGTACTATGTCACTCCCAGAACCATTCTATCTCATGTATGTGGTTTTTAACTTGTCTCTCCCACTGGGTCCATCTCTTGCAAAATAAATGGAAGGCATTGTTTCTTTTACTGTATTTTTAAAAAATCTCACGTCCCTCCTCCCTGAGTGTCACTTTTCTCAGTGATAATCACAACCTGGCTATTAGCTACCCAATAAATCCCTACTATATTTTCTCATCATTATCTAAGACCAACTGTGTGCTCACCAGCGAGCTTAGCACTTTGGGTAAAGAGTTTCCATTCTCCTTTTGGCACCAGAGGTTTTACAGTACATGCTGCCTTGGCCAGTGTGGCTCACTTGCTTGAATGTTGTCTCATGCACCAAGAGGTCACCAGTTTGATTCCCAGTGAGGTCACATGCCTGGGTTTCAGGCTCAATCCCTGGCATGGGGTGTGCAGGAGGCAGCCAATCAATGTCTCTCTCTCTCTCTCTCTCTCTCTCTCTCTCTCTCAAATCAATAAAAACATAGCAAATAAATGAATAAACAATAAAGTACATGTCAATGGCCTCCTCGTTTGCCTCATCCCAAAACTCCAGCTTCTCTATTGTGCACCATGCTTTACAGGACTTAGAAAAAGTGTTCCCCGTGATGGTCTGGTGTTGGAATTTCCAGAAAAGTCTTCCAGTCTCCTCTTTCTTATGTTGCTGGGTTCTATTGGTCTTTCTTGTTTTCGAACAACTAAAGTGAGGCTCTGACAATAATGTTGGGGAACTAAATGATTAATTAAAAAATGAAATTCTTTTAGTAAGAATCTTATCCCGCCTCCAATTTGTATAATGGTGCATATTAGTTTCACAAATATTTTGTTTCCTAAGTAAAGTACACAGCTAATAAATACTAAAGCTAGAAATTCCTTCCTACAATCCTATGGTTTCAAATCCAAACATTTACAACACACTGCAGCATCGCTCATTAATTTTAAAGTGATGGAACTGTTTTGATGCAAACATACAAAAAAATTATACATTGTTACTCATTTAGTTGATAAAATATGCAATTGGTTCATAGTGTATTTAACTATACTCTTTTTTCTCTTTATATTTAACTTATCAAATGCATGAATAATATTTGTTCTTTTGTAAGCATATTGAAAATATAAATCTAGTAGTCTTTTAGAGTTTACAAATCTTATGATAAAAGCATAAAACTGAACAGTGATTTCATTTACTTTTCTAGCTCTTTATCTTTTAATAGGAAGTTTGATTTCTGATACATAAGCATGAGTGAATTCTTTTATATTAAACACTAGAGGCCCAATGCACAAAAATTCGTGCAAGAGTAGGCCTTCCTTCCCCTGGCTGCTGGCACCAGCTTTCCTCCGACACCTGGGACCCAGGCTTCCCTCCTTCTGGCTGGCCACAGGCCCCAGCTTTGTCAGGAAAGACATCCGGAATGATGTCTGGAAGACATCCGGTCTCAGACTAATGAACATATTAGCCTTTTATTAGTATAGATACTCATTTATTACCTATCCATAATATTTTGAGCCTATCTTGTTGAACAAAGAGAATAGAGTTGAGACAGTTCACAAAGGGAGAACATGGGGTGAAATGGTAGCTGGGGTGGGTGGAGGGAGGGAGGAACAGTTAATGACCTCATAACTCTATTTTCCCCAAATTTGAAACTTCTTTTTGGGCTCATTCCGATGAAGAAATGATCATCCCATTCTGTTGATTTGGCCAATGAAAAGTGAGAGGAAGTGGCATGTGACACTATCCTGCAGAAGCTTTAGAACTACTGGTCAATCCACTAGTCCACTCTTCTATGTCCAAGACAAGGGCTGCTCCATTCCTCTGGGCTCTGGATTGAGGACTTAAACTGACTCATGATGGACAAGTAGCATGAGTAAGAAATAAATGGTCATTGTGAAGCCACTGAGATTTGTGGTGTCATTTATTACCATAATCTGATTTAGCTAAGCTTATCATACAAAAAGTGAAATACTGCTTTAATCAGGTATCTATATATCTATATATTATACATATATACATATATACATATCTATATCTATCTATATATATAGATAGATAGATGCTTGTGGGTGTCAGATAGTAGCCGGTGAAGAAATTATTAATGAAGGCTGGAAAGATGGTGACCATAGCAAAACAATTAGTAAAGCTATCATCTGCTGTGGCTTAGAAAGCAGATGATGTATCTAATATATATTTTGGCTTTGGTTGTAGAAATGGGAAAACGGGCTATTAATAGCATGAGTGGGTTGCATTAGACAAGGCACTACAAAATGAAATGGGTTCAGGAAAGACTTGAAGGGATGGCAAACACATTTGGAAAACAATTGAGAAAGTCCTGAAATTCCAGGAAATGTGAGGTAGAAGATGTAACTGGTTGCCATTTCCAAAATCTAAGCTGTAACCAAGAAGGACTTTGAAAAACCATGGCTGATTAAAACTCAGTCTCCCTGAGAGTAAGGAGAAAATCAAGGCATTTTTGTAACTTGAAAAAGAAAGGGAGGGAAGGAAGGAGGAATCCCTGAGCATCTAGGTACCCAACAAATCCTTTGAATTCGTTAAAGTGACTCAAGTAAGAAACTAAAAGTATAACTATTCTTTAAAAAAAAAAAAAGTAATAACCCTGGCAAGAACCTCAGTGGTTAGAATGAACACTGAAATGTAACAGGTTTGATTCATGGTCAAGGTCACATACCTGAATTGCAGGTTTGGTCCTGGCCCCAGTCGAGGTGCATATGATGCGTATAAGAGGCAATCAATGGATGTGTCTCTCTCACACCTCTCTCTCTCTCTCTCTCTCTCTCTCTCTCTCTCTCTCTCTCTCTCTCCCTCCTCCCCCTCCCTCCCTCCCACTTCTCAAAAAATCGATAGAACTAATATCCTAGGGCGAGGATTAACAACAACAACAAAAGATCAACTCAAATTGCCAGCAAAATAAATTGACAGAGAGGGAAAGAGAAAGAGAAACTTGTTGTATTTAAAATGTGGGGTTTGGCTATTTATACGCAGAGCTAATGGTAACCAAATATGTAGATAAAACATTGCCTCAAGTTCATAAGAGAACTGCATGGTCTGAAGAACCACCAGACTAAAAGAAACAGTAACCCATGACTCACAAATCGACTTTCGCACCCTCCATCTGGTACTGGCTAGAAGCAGGCTGAGAAGTCTGCTCAGCCCTCACAGAAGACATATTTTCTCATTTCCCTTCAGGTGTAACTACAATGGCAAACTGAAAAGAAAACAGCTTTCAGTGAGCAAACCCCAGAGCCATGGGCACAACTGGCGGGGGGCTACTGCCAGTGAGATGAAGGCACATCTGGCCCGGAGGGCCTCCTTGCCCTCCACTCCCTTTCTTTTCTAGGCACCCACTTTAACTCTGCTTGGAGTTGAGAACTCCCATCCCCCCTCTAGAGGCCACTAAGCGTGACTGCAAGTCCTGGCTTGCCTGGGATAAACCTGCTTTGCACCAGGTGTTCCAGCGTAATTATTAATAACATCCCGTTTCACCCTGAAAAGCGCCCAGGTTTAGATGACACATTATAGAGTGCCCTATTCTAAGTTGGAGTTACCCTGCTCAAACCTTTTCACCCCCAAGTGCAAAGAAAAGGAATAAAACGTAATCCTATTATGGCCTCGAGTGCTGAACAAAAGCAGAACAATTAGAGATTTTTTTTCCTCTGATGAGTTAGGATGGTTATTTAATCTGGTCTATTTAAAAAATAAAACCTGTTAGATACAACTTCCTCAACTCGACAAAAAAGGAAAGGGAGTCGATATTGAGAGTAAATTGCAATGAGTGCCGAATTGCTCTCCATTTTTCGGACCTAAAGACCCTGAAAAGGTTCCATATAAGACAAAAAGATATATGGGAATGTTTCTACCTTAGAGAGACTCCCACACTGAGTTCCACTGTGATGCCTCGGCATTAGCGGTCTTTACTGGTAGAGCAAATGAAAATGTAATCCGAGGGGAGTGAAAAACTTGGAAAATCCCACACTGTTAGTAAATTAGGTCTTATAAAAAAGGAACATCCCGCCAAGCTCAGATAAATCAATGTGACTCTTAAGAAACAACTCTGGAAGGTAAGTGCATTTTCAGGGTTATGTCTTTGTTCTCTTTCTTTCTGAGCTCCTTGACACATGTGGTGAAGAAAATGTCTCCTGATATTTTTTTCTTTCATGATCTACAAGTTACCAAGCCTGATAGACTTAACTCACCAGAGCTTTAATTACAAAGCAATACAGCTGCTGCACAGAATAGCCACACCGCTACTGAACCCACTGGGCAGGGGCTGCGGCTGGAATCCTGTACTCCCTTCGCTTCGCAACGATGAGAAACTGACCAGATGCCCTCACAGCAGGGCTTCTTTCTGCTGAAAGGTAATTAAACCTGAAAAACAATTGTAGTGATTTGAGATCTTATAGAACCAGAACAGTTAACCTCGTTGGAAAAACACCAGCGTGATCATACAGTACATAGAAGCTGAATGAGTCCCTCGTAGAATTTTCAAGTATTTCTCTTCCTTCTTATTGTTTCTCCAAGTAAATAATTAGTTGCCCTAGTCTGTCCCTGTTCAAATGAAGTAACAGCTCAAAATTAGAAACTAATGTGCTAACTTATGTGAGGAAAACAGGTCCCTGAGATTGAAACTGTTCATACCTATGTAGGATGAACGCCTTCGCCAGTTTGCCTAAGGATTGTTCTGATTTTCACACTGAAAGTCTTGTGTGCCTGGAATACTTGGGAAGGGGGCGGGTGTGTGTCTTCAACTCAGAACTTTATGAAAGACATGGCTAATTTAATTGAAGTGATTTAAAACACAAAATGAAATCAGAAACATATATATTGTGATACAATTAATTTAACCATAAATATATGCATAGATATATGCAACAAAATTTGACTATTAAATACAATTCTAACATGAATATCTTTTCCTTGTCACTCACTCACACTAGGATAAGCCACTATTGCTTAGGATGTTTTATTCGTTTTCTGTTCCATGAGTAGCCTTTTGCTTCCTTCCAAGTTCTGCTGTCTTCCCTCTGCGTCTCACCGCCTTTCATCTCGCATGGCTTGTGCTTTTCTCTTTCTGTGTGTAAGGCCCATTGGCTTCCTGCCTGTCTGTTTCCTCTCGAAATCTCCTGTTCTGTGATTCTGATCGTACTACAGGGAAGGGATCTATGTTTTATATTTTTTGAGAAGCAACTAACTTCCTGATTGGCATCCAAATTGTAAACTGATTTTCCACACGGAAACCATTGTAAGTTCTACGGGACGTGTGTGATGGCCTTAAACAGACATTTGGCCACAACAATTTTAGATGGATCTCTTCTTAATGGTTTCCACTCAGCATCATGTGTGACACATGTTCTAGCTCTTAAATGTATGTTGTTTAAAGCACCCATGTACACAGATTGATTTCTTGTGTTTTCTTTTTAAATCAGCTTTTGCAATATGTATTTGAGTGTTTATACACATTTTTAGTCAAACTTTATAACTTTCAAATGCTTTCTATAAAAGTAGCTTTGCCTGTTTCTCTCTCTCAAAAAAAAAACACAACAACACAAAAGACCGTTTATACACCAAAAATCACATGTTTTATTACTAATTGAGCATGCACAGCATTTTGTGTGTATGTGTGTGTGTGTGTATGGGGGCAGGGGGTAGGAAGGGATCTTGTGTTTGTTTTTCTTTTTCAACTGGCTTCTGCTCCACCAGACACATACCCTTCATTATCAGTACAAATTAATTATTTGGGTATTCTAGAACTTATGTGTATTTAAAATTTTATTTCATCATAGACTATTTTAAGTAAAGATTACATCTGACTTTTTTGTTTGCTGATTTTGCATGATGACTATCTACTCTAATAAAAGAGTAATATGGAAATTAACTATCTCTCTGGGATGCCTAAGCCATGTCCACCAGCCAAGCCACACCCACCAGCCAATCAGAGTGGCTGTATCCAAATTAACCCAGCCAAGATGGAGGCCGGCAGCCAGGGAGCAAGCAGTGTTGGGTGTGGCTGGGCAGGAGCAGCACGATGGTGGGGGCCCGGCAGAGGCGGGAACGTGGCAGTGGGGGCAGGGTGGGCAGCAGGGCACGAAGCAGTCAATCTGCAGCTTCAGGTCGGAGCCCAGGCCGGCCACGGGCACTGCCTGCCCGGTCACCCAGAGCAGCAGCAGGAGCAGCGGCAGCTGTGGGGGTCGCCAGCTCCTAGCCTTGAATACCATTGGGGGGGTGGCAAGGAGAGGAGCAGGGATTCGGGCATGGAGATGACGGGGTGTGCGGAGCTTGGGCAGTGGCATTTGTAAACTTGGAAATGAATCCTGGACCTTCCCAGGCTGCAGCCACCACACCCTGGGCCTCATACCAACTATAATTTCCCACCTTATTTCTTCTGTCCTCTTCTAATAAACAACAGAACAGGAGAAAAACTAAGGCTTTCTTATCCTAGGAGAAAAATGATGAGATGCTGGGTGTTATCTTTAACCATTGGGAAGACACTTAATAATCCTGTTTGTTGAGACAACATTCTAGAGTTCTCCTGCTCGATATTTAAAAGTACTGGATTAAGACATATTGTTTAACTAAATTAAGCCAGCACTCATTCAACAAATAAGTCTGCTAGTAGGCATTAGAGATATGGTGATAAACAAACAAAAAAGTCTCTACACATTTACGCAACTCTGGTTTTCCAATCAACAAGTCACACACATAAAAAGGATAGATCTGTCTATGATGTTATCACCAAGCAAATTTGCAGAAATCCCAAGCAATCTGATGAAGGTTACAAGACACAGTCCCTTTACAATGTGCTCAATCTAGCAAGTGAAAGAAAGTGAAAGGATAACAATACAAGAAAATACTTGCTAAATAAAAACTAAAAATTAGCCAGTGATCTCTGAGGAAAGTGATTTTGAAGCCATGGATTTTGAAAGAGGATTGAGCTCAGAAGATTTGGCTGAGAGGAGAGAAGACAATCCTGGTAAGAGATAGGCAGAAAGCAAAGGCATGGAAAGCAAATTGCCAGGAAATAATTAGGGTCTTTTGAGAAACAGAATGAGAAGAAATATTTGGAGAGAAAATAGAAAGAAATCTTAGAGAGAGGTGCATGGGCCAGAACATGGATAGTCTCAAACAAAGCAAAAGTCCCATTTTTCTGGGAAGAAGGGAACTTCTGAGAGCAGAACAGATAACAGGTAGCAAAATGTTTATCTGAAGGTTTTCATATGGCTCTGGGACCAAGGGATAAGATGAAAAGAATGAATGGAGAATGAATCTGTATTATATTTCTGTATCTTTAATGTGCTTCTTTAAAGACTGAAGTGCAGGCCCCACTTTTTAAAAAAATGTTTTTATTGATTTTTAGAGAGAGAAAGGAAGGGAGAAGGATAGAGAGATAGAAACATCGATGAGAAAGAAACATCTATCAGCTACCTCCTGCACCTATTGGGGATTGAGCCCTGACTAGAAATTCACTGGTGACCTCTTGGTTCATGGGTCGATGCTCAACCACTGAGCCATACCAGCAGGGCCAGACACTACTTTTGATCATACCACCTAATTATATATTTCCAGATCCCCACTATTTAGAGCATTCTTTTTAGCTTCCATACTTTCTACAAATCCATTTTTGTTTAAATCCTCATCCAGGACAGGTTTTTTTCAATGATTCTAGAGAGAGAGAAAGGAAGAGGGAGAAAGAGAGAAACATCAATGTGAGATAGAAACAATCAGCTGCCTCTCACATGAGCTCCAACTAGGGATTGAACCCACAACCTGGATATGCACCCTGACTGGGAATTGAACCCGCAAACCTTTGGTGTATGGGATAATGCTCTAATCACACAGCAACTCCATTCAGGGCTCTACAAATCCATTTTAATCATTTCCTTCTAAACATTATTCTCCAGAAGCCTTCTCTAAGGGAACCCCAAAAGGGATGCTAATTCTACTTTGTATCCTCCTCAGCCTTTAAGTATTTCGTTTCCTCTTAAGTTATTGCTCAACTTGCTAATTCTCAGCTAATCCAGATGCAAGCTCTATGAGTTTTTCTTATTACTATGGAATATAAGTTCAGAATATTGTCGTTATATTCAAGTATTCATTTTTATCCTATATAATAAAAGGGTAATATGCAAAGTAACCCTAACAGCAGAACCACTGGGAATGACTGGTCACTATGACACACACTGACCACCAGGGGGCAGACGCTCAATGCAGGAACTGCCCCCTGGTGGTCAGTGCACTCCCACAAAGGGAGCTCTGCTCAGCCACAAGCCAGGCTGATGGCTGCCAGTACAGCAGTGGTGGTGGGAGCCTCTCCTGCCTTCTCAGCAGTGCTAAGGATGTCCGACTGCAGCTTACTTCTACTCCCTGCTACAAGTGGACATCCCCTGAGGGTTCCTGGGTTGCCAGAAGGATGTCTGACTGCCAGCTTAGGTCCAATTGTCCAGGGAGCAGGCCTAAACCAGCAGGTGGATATCCCCTGCAGGGTCCCAGACTGCAAGAGGGCATAGGCTTGGCTGAGGGACCCCACTCCCCCCCTTTTTTTTTGTGCACCGGGCTTCTAGTTTGTACCATATTACAAGATTTTAGTTGTGTTTTAAACTATATTTGCATAAGAAAAGTAACTTCCTGATAGTAGTTTAAGCTGGAAAATGGGATACATATAAAACATTTTAATAGTGAAATTTGGTGTCAAGCATAAAAGTTTCAAAATAAGTTCAAGGTTCCATGTAGCTAACATAAACCATAAAAAAATTAAAAATAGCCAAATAACAACAACAAAATAGTAATAAGCTCTCTACGTAACTCTATATGTAGTATCTTTGTATGTAATCTTTATATATAAAGAGGTAATATCCTAACGGTGTCCGAGTCACAACCAGGCAGAAGCTGGTGGGTAATGAGGGGCTAGGGACTTCCTCCCCCA
Source organism: Murina feae (assembly GCA_004026665.1). NCBI lineage: Eukaryota > Metazoa > Chordata > Mammalia > Chiroptera > Vespertilionidae > Murina > Murina feae. Next base: position 50,258 of record PVJC01001483.1, read on the forward strand.
GCGCAGGCTCATGCAGGCCTGCCCAGCGCTAATGTCACGCTGCCTTGGAGGCGGAGGCCACTCCCGACTGGTGGGCTGGGTGGTATGGGAGTGGCCGGCCAAGCCCGAGTCTGGCTTTGTGGGGTCAGCAGGAGCCCGAGGCCACCCTAGGCCCCGCAGGTCCCAGGTTGGATAATGGCTGGCAGTAGGCGGTGTCTGCATGCACAGCACTCGGAGGCGGCTGCTAGGGGCCTGGGACCTCGCCACAGGCTGCTGCGCCACCGCTGCTGTTGCTGCTGGGTGGAAGCCCAGTGGCCTGGAACCAGAGTGGACCTGCACAGACTGCCCAGCCTGCTAGGGCTGCTTGCCTCGCCCTGCCCCAGCCCCGAACCCACCTCCACAGCCCGGCTGCAGACCCAAACAGCACTTCAGGCAGGGGAGAGAGGCTCACAGCTGCCGGCACCCTGGACTTCACCACCTGCACAGCTGCCTGACTGACTGGCAGGGACCAGAGTGTTGCCAGCGACCTGCTCTCGCCCCTGGTGGTGGAATCAGGAGAAGGGCACTGGGTGCAGGGAGGGGACCTCAGCCGGGGTCCTCCCAGTGCCAGGAAGGGGCCTGGCCTGGGTCCAATGGGGAGCTTAGGAAGGCGCCTGTTCATACCAACTGGTCTCTGCCATCTTCCTCCAGCTCTCTAAGCTAGCTCCCCTGCCTCAGCCGCCTGGGGAAATTAGCTCCGGGAGACCTCCCCGAGCTCAGACTGTGGGCAGGAGACTCGAAGAAGAGTGCCTGGCGGGGCCCCGGCGGGGGCCGGTGCAGAACTACCAGGGCAGAGCTGCTTTGGTGTCTCCGTGAACTTTGCAACCGACCCAAGGAAGAAACCGAGAGGGGAGAGGCCAGAAACTCTGGATTCCCAGCACTTCAGTCACTTGAAAACAGCCCCATTCGGAATGTGAGGCAGGCTATATGTTCAGCTGAGAAGTGAGGGGGCTGAACACCACCATCGCTGGGTTCTGGTCAGTCCAAGACCAAAGTGTCCACCACAAGAAGGAAAAAATGGAGGGAAAGGCCTGGAGGAAGGGAGGACAATTGAAGGAAGCGTGTCTAGACTTTCCCCAGCCCTCTTCCTCTCCCTGCTGCCTACAAAAAGCCCCAGGCCCGGCCACAGTTCTGTCTCCATCTTTTAGTACCCTGTTCTCCAACCACAGAGGCAAGAAATAAGGAAGGAGTCTGTGCTGCCTCCAGAAAGTATCCATATACCTGATTGGCCGATTGCCTCTTGCAGAGGGAGGCCAGACTTCAGTTTAGGCCTGCACCCCATGGGGTGGGGCCTAAGCTGTCAGTAGGACATCTCATGAGGGCTTCTGGTCTGTGACGGGGGGCAGACTGAGCTGAGCAAAAATTTTATGCACTGAGCATCTAGTCTATATGTATAAAAGGACAGTGACCAGAATGCCAGGATGACTGGAATTACCCTGTCACTATGACACCCACTGTGGCCAGCCCACCAGCCTCCTGCAGCCCACCTCCTGATGAGGTAGTGGGGCCGGCTGGCCAACCTCCCACATCCTCTCCCCATCTCTCCCCACCTCTGGCCTGGCCTCGATAAGCCCCCATTGGGGTGGGGAGCTGGACCCCACTGTGCACAAATTCATGCACTGGGCCTCTAGTTATCATTATAAGGATATGTCAAGGACGGGGAATAGATTGAGTCTCTTTTTCTGTATAGTTTGGAAATATTTTGCCAAATCTAGGAAATCTTTCTTAAAACAAACAAGCAAAGTTTATTGCAAATCTTCTGCACACCAAATAGAGAACATCAACTTAAAACCGTATCAACCAACAATCTGTATGTCTTCAGGTATTCCTAAGGGGTGACTTGAAAAAAAGAAAAAGGAAAAAAAGTGAAAAGACACCAATAATCTTTTCCAGATTAAATTACCATATTGAAACCTATCATTTCTTTTATTTATACCTGAAGATTTCTAAAACTCCTCAAGAGAATCGTCAGAGAACATAGAGTTGGTCTGCAAATGGATGGACCTCACTTTGCTGGTCTAAAGCAATTACAAGAACAGAGAAGATAGCAATACAAAGTTGTAGCTAAGGAGGAAATGACCTGCAGGGCACTAATAACTTTTTATTATGGCAACAAAACAACAAAAACATGAGATCTACCCTCTTAACAAATGTTTAAGTGTACAGTACAGTACTTTTAACTATCAGTATAATGCTATAGATGCCTAGAACATTTTTGTCTTGCATTACTGAAATTTATACCCACTCAACAGCATCTTGTTTTAACTATTAAGACTGCAGGAGGCCTTTTAAACCCCCAAGACCTGACAAAAAGGCAGGGTCTCAGCCCCACCCTCAGACCTGCTGAACTGAATCGGCTGACCTGTGAACACGATCCCCATCAGAAGGCACTTTATAGTTTAAAAACCATGACTCTAAAATTGTCGCTTTACTTTATGCTTCTCAGGCAAAAACTTTAGAGAGAGAAAACTCCTCTACTGTGGAATAGTATGATAAAATGTGTGAAAACAATGCTAATTCTTTTTTTAAATATATTTTATTGATTTTTTACAGAGAGGAAGGGAGAGGGATAGAGAGTTAGAAACATCGATGAGAGAGAAGCATCGATGAGCTGCCTCCTGCACACCCCCCACTGGGGATGTGGCCGCAACCAAGGTACATGCCCTTGACTAGAATCGAACCCGGGACCCTTCAGTCCACAGGCCGATGCTCTGTCCACTGAGCCAAACCGGTCAGGGCAATGCTAATTCTCTAAATGTGCGGTTTGGGGCTACTCTTCTCATTGATGAGTCATTCTGAAGACAAACACAAATACTGCCTTTCAGAGAGGAATCTTTTTTGCTTTCAGGAGACTTCTGAATCGTTGCCTCCTAAAGAGCCTGCGCATTTGTGGAGCTAATCCCGTTTCTATGGATTTACCTGCAGCGTCTCCAGCCAGGGTTCCAGAATGCATCACTACCATTCGGTACGGCCATGCAGTGCTGCTTTTTTATTTTCATTATTCTTTTTGTTGCTTTTTGCTCCGCTGCTGTATATACTGTATGTCCTGTAATACAAAACAATCCAGTGTGCAATTCTAAAAGCATCATTCACAACAAATAACTGCCTTGGTCCGATTTAAGAAAAACACCATAAAGGGGCTCTTTTATTCCCTCAAAGAGCAACAAGACAGGAAACATCCCTGAAAGTCATTTTCTTCAGGAATCATTTATACACAGATCGAGGGAGCTATTTGGCAGAGACAGTTAGTTAGAATACAAATGGCACCAGGCCGTTCTCTGAAGTGAGCAAGTGGAAAGCATGACAAGAGGAGTGCATTCTCCTCTTGACTTTGCATCAAGCTTACCTGGTTTCTTGATCCTTCGGACAACACTTGGATTTCTGACTGTAGACAAAATATATATATAGCAAAGCTGGGTATGAAATCTGAACAAAAGTATAACTTAGAACGAACTTTCTCCCCACTTATCTTTTTTATTCTTTCCCAAATCTATTTTTAATATTCTATCATAGTCACCACAATTCAGCTTTATTACTAGGCATTTTGCTCATCTTTGTTTTAATTAGAAAAGTGAAAGGTTCCCTGGAATCACTGCTCAAAGAAGAATTCTTCATGTTTTAACCATGTATTCTAAAGTGAAAATTGAACGTACAAGTAAGTGATGAGGTCTCTCTCTGCCTCTGTTTAATAGAGGTGGGGAGCAGGAAAGTGGGTCGCTTCTGAGGACTGACAGCGGTGGGAAGGACCCAGGCCATGGATAATCCATTTGGACTTCTGAGAGTGCGAATGCGATCGTGTGTTACATTCCTCATTGCCTGGGTAGGCTGAACCTATAAGGCGAGCCCGTTTTCTAATCCTTTCAGGCAGCTAAATTGCTGGGAGCTTTGCAAGGTAGCCTCCTGCACCTCATCCTTCTAGCAATAGGGAAGGACTTGTCGTGTTGAAAAAATCAGAAACTGGCAGTAATTGTGTCTGTCTAGGACAAGTTTCTCTCCATGTTAAAATAAACAGAAAATGTAAAATATAAGTGTCCTGGTAATCATAATAATTTAATAAGTAAAACAAATTGCATCTTTGATTCAAAATCACTAGAACAATAATGGAGTTCAAACCGTTAGCATTTAGACATTTTATCTAATCTCTCTAAGTTACTGATGTGCACGTTTTAAGTAAAGATAATGCAACTCCATGGCAAAGACTTCTATAAAAATACTTAGAATTAGAGAAGTGACTTGTCTCTCCCATGTCACGTGCAACTACTCCAGCTGCAACCATCATCCATTAACTTTTATGCCTTACAATATTTTTTAAAAAGGCTATATGCATGTAATAGCTACATTAGGGGCCTTCTTGTATTTTTAATAAAAAAATTAAACTTTGCAGAAAAGTGAAAGGAAAAGTTGTTCTTTTTAAAAAAAAAAAAAATCACCGTATAGGTAAAACCTGTGGGGATTCAACAGAACTTGAAAGACTACTTTTAAGTATTCTTGATCTAAATGATCTAAGGGGATTGTGAGAATTAATGAATAGTGGGTTGCAGACTAGGTCAACACAGAACTTCTCTACCCTATTACCCTGAAAAGTTTTTATTGTAGAAGCACATTCTTATCTCACTGTCTGATATTTGCATTTCAGTTGGATATTTGCATTTCAAATGGTCATTTAAATATAAGATAGTTTATGGAAATCTAATAAAATTATAGAAATACAGGCATTAATTTTTCAAAATATGCCAGAATTATTTCTACTAGAGCAATTAATTTGGAATTTGAAATGTAAGTTATGTAATTTCAACACATATTGAATCCCTGTTTTGTGTAAAACACAATATTAGTCACTAGAGGGAAGGAGATAAAGCTTCAGGTCATTGCTGTTCTTCATGTAAACATCACCCAATCAGCACAAAAGAGCAGGAGTTAGTTTCATTAAAATCACAATCCTATATAACAGTGGTTCTCAACCTTCTGGCCCTTTATAGTTCCTCATGTTGTGACCCAACCATAAAATTATTTTTGTTGCTACTTCATAACTGTAATGTTGCCACTGTTATAAATCGTACTGTAAATACCTGATATGCAGGATGGTCTTAGGCGACCCCTGTGAAAGGGTCATTTGACCATCAAAGTGGTTGAGACCCACAGGTTGAGAAGTGCTGCTATATAATAAAGAGCTAATATGGTAATTAGACAGGATGGCAGAACGACCTTCCAGAATGACTTTCCTGAACAACCAGTGGATGGGGCCTCAGGGCCACGAGGCAGCTGAGGCTATGAGGCAGCTGGGCTGCAAGGGTTGAGGCAGCCAGGGCTGGGAGGGCAGAGCCCCTTGCATGAATTTCATGCATGAATTATAATAAGTCTATAATACTAAGTGTATTTCGATCACTGTGAAATAAAAAGAGCCAGTAGTATTCTGAGGCCACATATTTTGAACCAATAGGATGAAATGATGTAATATACACACAAAGATGCACTATTTTAAATGAGAAAAGCAAGCCAATCTTGACCCTTCAATTAGTCTGCAAATTTTCTTTGCAAAGGACCAAATTGCACATATTTTTGGCTTTGTGGGTTATTCAGTTTATGTTGTAACTACTTAACATTATCCCTGCAGTGCAAGAGCCACCATAGACAATAGGTAAATACTAATGAATGTAGCTGTGTCCTATAAAACCGTATTTACATAGAAAGGCAGTGGGGATGGATTTGGCCCATTTGAAATAGTTAGCCAGTCCTCTCTACACAATGTTTAAACTACTCAAATCACCTCTTGGGAAGTAAATCCCTGCATGACAGTACCTGTTGGTTGTAATATTCCTACACCTGATAAACAACCTCAAAAACTACAACTCTGCCATGTGTGCATTTTGTGCTGAGTAGAGCATTGACATGACTCAGTAGGTATTGAACCAGGACATTTAATGGCTTAATATGGGAAGATAAAACACTGGAGGATATATTTCATGTGACAATTTTATATAGCCTCAGGGGATAAACTAGGTAAGTTGCAGCATTTTTCTCATTTCCATTTCCTATATTTTCTGTACTTTTATGATTTATTCAAGATGAATTAATGAAACAGTTTTTTACTTAGATATCAAGTATTGAAGTTTAATGTGCTACAACCACTAGTCAGAATAAACTATTTATTTAAAATGACAAAAAACATGGATTTTACATTTTCTTAAAAGAGATGTATTATAAACACATACATACAAAATAATCAAACTAAAGGTACTATCACCTATTGCAAATACCAACAGGTTCCCTAAATTAAAAGATATATTTGGCATCTACAATTTAATTCAGAGTTGACCACATAGAGTACTTTTTTTTTTTACTTCCTAGGAAACTATAAGATTAAAATGCTATAGCTTTTATTTGAAGATGAAGAACCAGGAAGGAGGAAAAGAAAACTGTATGAAATACTTTCAATAAAGAACTCAATATATATCCTATAAGTATAGTAATAAAATTGTGTTTTGCATTGCAAATGATATCCTCTGTGTTTCTTACTGCCTAGTTTTCAAATGCTGAAAAGGCAACTTTCTCCTCTGAATCTTTAACACCTGATTAGAAAAAAAAAGTAATTTTTAAGTTGACAACTGTAAAGGTTTAGTAGACATAAATTTTGTAAATAAATAATAGAAGCCTGTGATATATCGAGGGTAATTTATAAACAAATGAGATATATGTCTACTTAGTTTACTTCTTTTTAAAAAAAATATATTTCATTGTTTTATCACAGAAAGGAAGAGAGAGGGATAGAGAGTAAGAAACATCAATGAGAGAGAAACATCAATCAGCTGCCTCCTGCACACCTCCCACTGGGGATGTGGCTGCAACCAAGGTACATGCCCTTGACTGGAATCAAACCCAGGACGTTTCAGCCTACAGGCTGACGCTCTATCCACTGAGCCAAACCAGTCAGGTGCTTAGTTTACTTCTTTTGATGCCTTATAATTTATAGACATAAGCAAATTTATAAGAGAATTAAAGCCCTCCATTGAAAGATCCCAGAGCTTTTAAAATAACTTTAAGCAAGAAATATTTTAAACTTATTCTTCTAAATAAGATATTGAATTTAACAAGTTTAGTAATGTGTATTAAAAAAATAAGAAAATATTTAGATTATATGCCTCTACAAATGTTCATGAGTGATCTAGCCTTTGCAATTTTATATTACAACACAATCTTGAACATTGGTCTACCTTACACTCTTAACATTCAAGGTCATAGTGACTCACTTGAGATCATGCTAGGTTTCATATTGTCAGGCTCCTGGTGATTTTCCATGATGAAACAAAGTAATAATATCTATCTCATAGACCTATTTCATACTTGCATTTACAAAACTACCATGGTCTGAGCTGATGTAGATAAAGAATATTGGTAAAAGGCAAATAAAAACAATATCATATTTAAAATTCTTATAAAGAACTATTTTCTCTGACCCTGGCTAGATGGCTCAGTTGGTTTGTCCCATGCACCAAAAAGTTGAGGGTTCAATTTCCAGTCAGGTCACATAACTAGGTTTTGGGTTTGATCACAGGTCTGGGCACATATGGGAAGCCACTGATTGAAGTTTCTCCCATCCATGTTTCTCTCTTTCTCTCTCTCTAAAATTAATCCTATCTAATAAAAGAATAATATGCAAATTAGGTGTCACTCCATCACAAAGATGGCCGCCCTCATAGCCACAAAATGGCTGACTCCATGGCCAAAAGATGGCAGCACCCAGTCCGGCTCAACCCCACCACTGAAGTGGTCAGGCCTGTTAGCCAAGCAGGTGGCGGGGAGGCGGGGGGCCCAAGGGGTGGAACAGGTGATCAGAGGGGGCTGGGGGTCCCCTGTCCAGTCCAGAGGCCTTCGCTAGAGACCTCAGGCCTGACAAGGATGGAGCCAGTGATTGGAGGGGTATGAGGGTGCCCCACCCAGGCATAAGGCCTGGGCCAGTGGCCTCCGGCATGGGCAGGGGCAAGGCCAGAGATTGCAAGGGCCTGAGCACTGGAGGATCCAGCAAAGGAGGGATCTGGGGGTCCCATGCCCAGGCCTGTAACCTTGGCCAGAGGCTGCCAGTGGGGCAAGGGCAGAGCCAGCAAGGGCAGGGGGCAGGATCAGAGCCGGTTATCGCAGAGGCCTGGGCTCTGTGAAGCTGGTGATTGGAGGGGCTTGGGGGTCTTCTGCTCAGGCAAAAGAGTAATATGCAAATTAACCCTCACTCCTCACAAAGATGGTGGCAGCCAGGAAGCTGTAGTGAGGCAGGAGGCTTGCGTTGCCCCGGCGATGGAGGAAGCTGAGATTCCCACCTGCCCTGCCGGCCCTGAGTTCTGCTCAAGGCAACAAAGTTTCAATTGCAGAAGGTAAATAAACCCAAGATACCTGCTTCCTGCCGCTGGCTTTGAGCAGGACCAAGGCAACAAAGTTTCAGTTATAGAAGTTAAATAAATCCCAGATACCTGCTTCCAGTCCACGGCCATGGGCAGCCTGATAATGGCCCTCAGTGTCTCACACAGACTGGCCACACTCCCATGGGGTAAGGGTGCCCCCTGGGGGGTTTAACCAGCCTACAAACAGCCATCAGCTCCTCACCCAGGCTGACCAACACCCCAGTAGAGATCCCCACCCTAAAGGGACTGTGACCATCCTGCAAACAGCCATCAGCTCCTCACCCAGGCTAGCTAGGCACCTCAGCAGGACACACTTCAGGGCAAACCAGCTGACCCCATCTGTGCACCAGGCTTCTGTCCTATACAATAAAAGGTTAATATGCAAATTGACCCTAACAGCAGAACAACTGGGAATGACTGGTCACTATGACACACACTGACCACCAGGGGGCAGACACTCAATGCAGGAGCTGCCCCTGGTGGTCAGTGCACTCCCACAGGGGGAGCTCTACTCAGCCACAAGCCAGACTGACGGCTGCCAGTACAGTGGTGATGGCGGGAACCTCTCCCACCTCCTCAACAGTACTAAGGATCTCTGATTGCAGCTTAGGCCTGCTCCCCACTGGCAAGTGGACATCCCCCAAGGGCTCCTGGGCTGCCAGAGTGATGTCTAACTGCCAGCTTAGGCCCAATCCCTCCGGGAGCAGGCCTAAGCCAGCAGGTGGACATCCCCTGAGGGGTCCCAGACTGCAAGAGGGCATAGGCTGAGCTGAGGAACCCGCCCTCCCCGAGTGCACAAATTTTTGTGCACCAGGCCTCTAGTAGACATATACTCACATGAAGATTAAAGCAATAAAAAAGAGGAAAAAATAATTATTTTTCCAGAAAATGTTCTGGGATAACCTCTAATCCATTAGTTCTCAACCTTCCTAATGCTGTGACCCTTCGATACAGTTTCTCAAGTTATGGTGACCCCCAACCATAAAATTATTTTCATTGTTACTTCATAACTGTAATTTTGCTACTGTTATGAATCATAATGTAAATATCTGATATGCAGGATGTATTTAGGCGATCCCTGTGAAAGGGTCATTCGACCCCCAAAGGGGTCATGACCCACAGGTTGAAAACCACTAATTAGAGTCTAATTAGAGACAGTTTGCTACATGGCTCTTTTTTTACTGATTAAATGCCAATTTTGAATATGATATTCACATCTTTTTTCTAATTTAAATAGACTTTATTTATTTATTTTAATTTTGTTTTATTGCTTAAAGTATTACAACGAGTGTTCACATCTTTTTTATTAATTTAAGTTCTGTAATAGTAATTTGGTTTCAAACTATAAATAAACTTACTAGATTATTTTGTAAATAAACTTTATTAAAATGTGTATTTATTTCAAATGTATCTTTAGTATTGACGTTAATCCCGAATAAAAAGAGTAGAATATTTTAAAGAGTTATAGCACTTCTACATTTTTCTCATGATTTCTTTTTTCATGGCATGTTTGCTTCCGAGTGTCCATGTGTTATGAACCCATCCAGTGGCCAAATGAGGTGAATATACACAGAGAAATTGAATGTGTCATGTGCTGCTGTGAATGGTTTTAGATTGAATTCTTTCAATTGGGTTCCGCAATGTCAAAATGCTCAGTTTGTGATGGATGTGTATTTTTTGTGACTTTTGGGTCCTCCCCAGAACTACTACTTCATGAGGTAAAATGTAAAGTAAATTATAGGAATTTTACAGTTAATTATACTCAACAATGTTTAGAATTTAAATCCGAATTCCACAGTTATCTTTGATTCTTAGACACATTTCTAATTGAAGATCTGTTTCTTCAGCTGAATGAATGGAGAAATGAGCTGGATAAATTTTGACTATCTCTGCTATAGTCTTAAAATAGTGCTTTTAAAATTTAAGTGTTATCAATTCAGTTTCGGGTTATTTATTGCTTCACACAAGGCACATAGGCATGCTTCATTTTCAGGGTTTTATGATTTAATTTTCTTGCCAATGACCTCCAAGTAAATCACAATGCACTTTTTATTAAGTAACTCCTAATAAAACTAGTTATTCCTTAAGAAACCAATTATTCCTTATTGTATGGGGCCAGGCTATTAGTGAAATATCATAAGTAAAAAAATTAATATAAGATACAGCAAGAATAGACGCCAGCTATGTAGGCATGTATTTTGAGACATGGCAAAAATCTTTGCTTATCTAGATACTTGAATACTTAGTTTCAAATTAAATATATTATAAATAGTTCCAGACTAAAGATAATTTACTGGATAAAATAATCATTTAAATACTGACATATTATATGCAATATGGGAAAAATGATTATACATAGAATGATTCGTTCCTATTTTAAGAAATGAACTACTTCTACTCTTATCTAATAAACTTCAGCTCACAGAGTATTCTTGTAGAAGTCTTGTTTTAAACTTTTTCATTTACTTGTATCTCCATTAACATTACTTGCTAACTTACAAGAACACTCTGACAGCTTATTTTGGTGAAACTTAAGAAAACTTTCTTCCTAGTTTACATATACATAATATATTTTTATTGATTTTTTTTAGAGAGAAAGGAAGGGAAAAGGATAGAAAGATAGAAACATCTGCTCACAACCCAGGCATGTGCTCTAACAGGGAATCAAACCAGTGACTTCTTGGTTTCTGAGTGGACACTCAAACTCTGCTCCACACTGCGCCACTCTTCCTAGTTTATAAGCATGCTTTTATTTTTATTATTATGTCCACAGCAATGGTTGGTATTGAAATGAATTCTTGAAATGAATTTTCCAGAACAGATATATCACAATTATATAAAATTCATTCAGAATGGAAAACCATCATTAAAGAAAAAAATGCATATTACAAAGTCAGAGAAAATTAGTATCCAGAGCACAAGACCAACACAAATGTTTTATTTTCAGCTAAGGGCCTAGCGCATAAATTTGTGCATCTTGAAAGGAACTGTGGACAGCTAGGCTGTGGTAGGCACAGGCATGGGTCTTGGCCCATCCTCTGCGCCCCTGCCCAGCCCCCTCCAGCCGCCTCTCCCATGTGCTGATGGCGCCAGCCATGCTCATACCTGCTGATGGTGCTGAGCGATTGGGGCCAGGGCAAGCAGTGGGTGTGAGTGGGCTGGTGCCAAAAGTGGGTGCAAGCGGTAGCTCCAGCACCTGCAGTGGGTGTGAGCTCCAGGTGGGACCACAGCATGGGAGGAAAGAATTTTCAGTAACCACCAGAGACTCGCCCCCGTGGCAGCAACCGACTGCTTGCCTTGGTCTTGCATCCTCGCTCACCTGCTCCACCATCCCACCACAGCCAACACCCACCATGTTCCATGCTCTACGGCCTGCTGCTGATGCCCGCCATGTTCCGCGCATGCCTCCTGGTGGTCAGCGCACGTCAGAGCAACCGGTTGTGCAGTTGTTCAGTTGTTGGTTGTTCTGCCGTTCAGTCTATTTGCTTATCAGGGTTTTAGATTTATAGATAGTCATTAAATTTGGTGTGTGTTTGTACACACACAAGAAAGTAATTTGTTTTACAGTAGCAATGAGCAGCTTTAACTACAACTTTTAAATTATTTAAGAATTTTCCCAATTTTTTTTTCAAACTGGTAAATATTTTTTAAATTGGACTAAATGTGAATATGATTTAGCCCATAGGAAATATACTTACAAGAATTAAAATAAAGCATGTGTCATATTGTTTCAATAGTTACCAGGATTTCAAAATTACTCTCCATCATCTCATGAGAGTATCGGTAGCTTCATGATGTTGAGTACCTATGCTATGGGCTATATTTCATATATTTTGCCAAATATTATTTTTTCAGAAGTAAATTATTATATTTAAACCCAGTTCAAAGAACATAATTTTCTTGAAAATGTAACATATAAAGTGTTCATCTTTTTACAATAAAATTGGGAATCATAAAATTTGTTTGTGAATGAATGATTAGAGAGAGGATAATCCCAATGGCACTATAACTGGAAATGACTTCCACAGTCAAGCTGGCCTGCCATCCACCTTGGGGGAGAGATGTCCTGAAGATGCATGCCAAGAGAGTGAGGGCAGCATGCTCCAAAGGAAAACTGGCAAGCATTTGATTCACTCATATTGGAACTAAAAGAGGCATCTGGAAACAACTTAGAAGTCAGTTAGCTGTGCTTTTGATATGAGAAATGCTTTAATTCAAACTGAGTTAAAGTTGAAACAATTTAAATGGACAGAGAGAATGCAGTCTTTTTGTTATTACACTACTTCCTATTGACGATGACATTGTGTTAGGACATAAATTCAGTATGTAGAGGCAGTACTGTTTTAATAGAGAGTTTCCAATATGTTTACCATTTGTCACATGTAGCACATCTGCTACAGTCAAACTATGGCCAATTGATGCTCCCCACTTCGTTAGGGACCAGGCCATGGGGAGGTGATGTGTGCATTGTCATGAATAGCAACAGCATTGTATCCCATGGCTGCTAATCACCAAACAGAAAGATTTTAAGGATAACTCCTCACTCTGCCTTGTCCTCACAACATTCAGAACTTGAGCAGATTACAAATCCTGATTAGCTTATACTGCATACAATTGCCACTTTATAAGGCAAATACTAACAATTTCGTGTGGCTCAAATTTGGGATGAATCATGTTAAATTCTAAATGGGATCCTCTTTTTAAGAATCACTACTCAGAGATTGTACCTGAGAACAAGCAGCACGAGGAACAACATAGTCCAAGATCTGAGACTGACCAGCCGTTGTGAGAGGGCAGCCAAGCCGAGGTACCAGCACTGCCCAGCTCACCAGCCTCCTGGGCAGCACAGGAGGGTGCCTGGGGAGGAGATTGATGAGCAAAATCACATGTCCAGTCAATTCAGGATTTTTTTAAAGAGAATATTCTTTCCTCACATCCCTGCTGAGTAAGGGAAAAGTGGTGCATCTCCTCCCCACAACAGAGTTAGGTATAGAGCACACCAACAAGGGATTGCTCACCAAATTAGGCAGTAATTATGGCAAATGTTATTTACCTTTTGTTACTTGACTAGATATCACTCAGGTGCCCCAGTCTTTGCTGGAAGAGTGCTATGAACTAAATTGTGCCTCCTCCATATATATATATATATATATATATATATATATATATATATATATATATAATAAAAGAGTAATATGCAAATTGACCATAACCTGAGATGTCTAAGCCACGCCCACCAGCCAATCAGAGCGCTGTATGCAAATTAACACAGTCAAGATGGAGGCCAGCAGCTACGGAGCTAGAGCAAACCAGAGGCTTCTGTTGCAACTGCCTGTCTAGGCTGGCTGACCCTCTGCTCACGGCCAGGCCCACCAGCCAATCAGAGTGGTTGTATGCAAATTAACCCAGCCAAGATGGAGGCTGGCAGGGCGGCTCTGCACTGGGAGCCTCCGTGACTGGCACAGCTGTGCCAGATGTGTCAGCTCAGTGGGGGGGGGTCCAGCCTGGGGTCTTCTTTGGGGCATCCAGGAGTGCCCGTCCAGGGTACACTGCCTGGCTCCGCCCCCGGAGGCTGCCACCAGGCGTGTGGGAGAGCAGGTCCTCCACAGGACTTGCAGGAGCAGCCATCCTGGGTCTGCTGCCTGGCTCCGCCCCCGGGGACCTCCTCAGGGACATGCGGGAGCACCCCTCCAGGGGCCACTACCTTCATCCGCCCCCCAAGGGCCTCCACAGGGCATGCGGGAGCATCTGCTGCACAATGCGGAGAATCTGAAGCCAGTCCGCTGCCCGGCTCCACCCCGGGTGTGTTTGCTCAGCAGCAGGGCCCCACCGAGGGATCCTGCACCAGTGTCCACCCCTGGCTTGCCACCCAGCTCTGTGCCAGGTGTGTCCCCTCAGCGGTGGGGGCCCACCAGGCATGTGCAATCATGGGCCCTCCAGTGGGAAACGTCCAGGCCTGCACTCAGCAGCCCTCTCACCTCCTCAGTGCATGAACCCTGAAGGGGCTGTGGGCAGCCTGAAAATGGCCCTCAGCCCCTCACCCAGGCTGGCCAGGCATGCCAGCAGGTGGATATCCCCCTCCCAGGTGTCCCAGAGAGCACAGGCCAGGCTGAGGGACCTCCACCCCCGAGTGCACAGATTTTTGTGCACCAGGCCCCTAGTATATATATATATATATATAAATATATATATATATATATATATATATATATATATATATATATATATATCTTTGTTTCTTGTGAAAACACAAAGAAGGTGGCCTTCTGCAATCCAGGATGAGAGCTTCCAAGAGAACCTAAGAAAACCTAACCATGCTGGCAGCTGGATCTCAGACATCCAGTCTCCAGAACTGTAAGAAAATGCATTTTTGTTGCTTACATCTATGATATTTGTTATGGGAGCCAAAGCAGACTAATGTGCAGAACTTTAAAACAGGTGATGAAATGGGGGTGAGGTCAGAAATAGTTCCAAAACCACCACCTCAATTTTTCAGTTCTCTAGTGTTATGGAAGATAGGTCCAATATTTTCCCATTGTACATGAATTTGGGAATAATGGAAAGTGAGTAAGATTATAAGTCTTGCTTGGAATCATAGTCCTCTTAGACCCCAGGTATAATGTTCCCAGGTCAGTTTCAGTCAATACAGTGGCCAAAGGGCCACCAGTGATAGAGAAAATCCCTTGTCAAAAGCATCTACTCTATGAACACCACCCTGATCAAGAACATTCCCATTACTCCAAAACGTCCTCTGTGACCCTTTGCAGCCAATTCGCCTCACCCCAGCACTCCCTGTCTTGGCGATCAATGATCTAGCTTCTTCACTACAGATTAGTATTGGTTGTTCTAGAAGCTCACAAAATGGAACCATACAGTGTGTACTCTTTTCATCACTCAGCATGATCTTGTTGTGATTCACCCGTATTGTTGCCATGTATCAGGAATTTCATAATGTAAACAATAACATCAACAGAGCCACATTAAAATGGAGCCTGAGCTGCCATGCCAGAGGAATTACCTTGCAGGTCTTCTGCCTCAAAACTGTGGAATGTTAAACCAGGGCAAACTAATCTTTGAATTGGGTCTAAAGCAACCACACGCCTTGCAGAAGAACGAGAAAGCAGATATTATGACTACTGGACTGATGACCACTGGGCTGAGAGTGAAAAACACCGTTTAGAATTGGCATCACTACATTATGTGATTTGCACCAATATAAGTACCTTCATTCTAGTCATGTGCTTGTTCCCCTTTCCTTTCAAATGAATACCCACTGCATTTGTCTCCTAATTGGAACAGTATTTGGGCTTCGGCCTGAATCAATGATTCCCAAACAGCTATTGTTATTGATCTCAAATAAATGCTTGTTTGCCTCCCAAAAAATACATATTGGAAACAAATAACAGTGATTCCAGATGATGCTAACAGGGAAGAAGATATGAATCAAGGTAAGAAAAGCTCCACACTAAAGCTCTTAAACACAAGTCTGGTAGGATTCAAATGTTAGCTTGATTATCTTAAAGTAACAGGAATAAGTTTTATAAATAGAACTAGAGGCCCAGTGCATGAAATTTGTGCACAGGAGTGGGGGTGGTGTCCCTCAGCCTGGCCTGCACCCTCTCCAATCTGGGAACCCTCAGGGCTGCTGGCTCCTAACCTGCCTGCTGGCCTGATCCCCCTAGCTGCTCTCCCCTGATGGTCTGATCCCCCTAACTGCCCTTCTCTGCCAGCCTGATCCTCCTAATTGCTTTCCTCGGCCTGCCTGATCGCCCCTAACTGCCTCTGCCTCAGCCCTGCCACATATGGCTCTGTCTGGAAGGACATCCAGAAGGTCGTCTGGAAGATGTTCAGTCTAATTAGTATATTGCCTTTTTATTAGTATAGATGCCACCTTGTCTTAAAAATGCAGGTTGTTAGCAGGTTTTCCTATCGTGAAAGGGGCGCCTGCAGTAGCATCCTGGGTTCTGACCAGGGCTTATGTACTGGTGCTTTATCTCAGCAGATGAGGTTCCTAGAAGAAGACTTTTGGATGTACCTTGAACATTTCTATTGATTTTGCCAAATCCTCCTCCAAAAATGTTGAACCACTTTAAACTCCCACCAGCAACCATGTGTGTGCCCTCTGTCCTACTTTGATGCCAATATTATTGATTTCCCCCTAGAAGCTTCCCTCCCCTCAGCCAGGACTGCTTGGCACTTGAGCCAAACTCACTGTTCAACCTGGGACTTGATTTCCTGAGATAAAATTAGGGAGGAGGAAAAATAGTGTTTCTCTACCCTTCTGAGTTTTTAGCGCAGGCTCTTGTAATGAAAGACAGATTACCAAGAGAAAAACAAAAGTTCATTAACATGTGTACCTCTTGTATATGTGGGAGATCCCAGGGAAAAATGAATAACTCCCCAAGGTGGCTTAGAATCCAGATTTAAATACCTTCTTCCTAGGGAAAGGGGGCGGGATATTTAGGCCTCTTAGAGGAGAGTAGATGAGTTTTAGGAAAGATGAATAGGGGTGGGGGAGATAGTTTGTAACAAAGTTTGGGTGTGATGTCAACTTCTTGTCTGCTGTCTTGTGACAGGAACCTTGCGGCGGGGAGGGGGTCTGATTTTAGGCAGATCAGGAGACTTTAGTGAAAACCTCTCCTTGCATTTGCTGTTTTTCAAGCATCTGCAGCTCAAGATCATCAATATAACAACACATCCTATGTAGGGGTGGCCTGTTCTCTGACCTTCAAAATAAACCCAACAAAAGCTTGTTTCCTTTCTTAGATGATTTGCCACAGTAGTGTTATTCCCTGAAGACAGTATTGTGACCAGACCTTCCTGGGAGTGGTCATAACATACCCTGTGCTTGTAGAAAGGTGTGGGCCATATCACTAAATAAATCGGGGTCAGTTTTCTCATTTTGTGGAAAGGGAGATAAAGTTATGATAGTATATCTCCCTTTCCACAGTTTCCTGCAGATCTGTGTCTCAGCTGTAGCCTCCGCGGCTCTGGAGCTTGGGGTTGCTGGCTGCCGGCCACCCTGCGGGCTGTGTCTCTACTCCTCTGGCCCCAGAGGCCCCAGCATGGCCTCACCTTCGGGGCTTGGAACTGCTGGGTGCTGGATCCCCTACAAGCTGTGTCTCCTCTTCTCCTGCCCCAGTATCCCCAACGTCACCTCAGCTTTGGGGCTTGGAGCTACTGGGTGCTGGGCCCCCCTGAAGGCTTGTGTCATGGCTCCTCCACCCCAGTGGCAGTGATCAAGCAGGCCCAGAGGCCCTCTGCCAGTGGGCTGGGGCAGAATGCCTGCATCACCACCATGGCAACAACACAAGTGTCTTGTCCCAGACGGCACTATCTTTGTAGTGGAGTGATGCTTGATTTGCATATTACTCTTTTATTAGATAGGATTATTCTGTTCTAGTAAACAAACAAAAAATGAAAAGTTAGGGAGTCAGACTGATATAGTCATTATCAATGAAGTTGGCTAAATGGAGTGGGAGGAGGTAACCACAAGCAATTGGTGGAAATTATTGGGGAAAGTAAAATTGCTAATAGACCCACAATTTGAAGCTCTTTCTAAAACATTTTTACTAATGTTCTGGAGTATAATAACACACTGATATTATGGGTATTTGTAGAAGCATTCAATGTTTGTCATTCTTTTAATGTGTAGTGCTCTGAATTACCATAAAATTGCTTCTCTGGAGATTTACGGCACACAAATGAAAACATCTTTGAATTTCTGCAAAAAAAAGGTATCACTGAGTCAGTTTCTGTAACCAACAAGCATTAATTAAGTAAAGACTCTGAGTTATTATTTCAAAGAAGAAAAACCATGTAATCCCTAACATCAATAAATTCAAGGTATATTAGAAGAGGCCAGTACTCTTTCAAACAATGAATTTTAATAATTAAAGGTTTATAATATACATTTTACTTCTTTTCTGATTAAATACATTCTTGTTACCATCCTATTAATATTATACAAAAGAATGCACTGTTATTAAATTGCTTATGCAAGCATGGTAGTGATAACACATATATTCCAGAAGAGAAATTATATTCCAGTTAATTGATTATCTTAGAAAACCATGCTTTGCACACAAATAACAAATTTTGATTTAACATTTCACTGCAAATAGTTTCTAAACGAAATTACAAGAATCATTAGGCACAGAACCCGTGATCAAGATCATACTGACTCTCACTTCTATTTGGTCTATTTTCTGTTTCATTATATAGTTTGGAAATAACTGATAACAAGTCAAAATTTTTGAGTGACAATTTGTGACATTTATTTATAAAGTTTATGCACTTAAATTAGACCAAATAATTTCCTAAATGAATTCTATTGTCTCCACATAGAACTATTTTTATAAGTATCCCCGAATTTCCAATGATTAGGCTTTTGAAATCACAAGCATTTTATCATTACTATGTTATACCGAATTCAGTTAACTTCCTTAACACCTACCCAAACAACTGAGCAAGAGGTTATAGGTGTTTTTGTTTGTTTCTCAGCTCTTCTGTACCCTATAAATCTATCAAACCAGCATATTTCACCAATACTCTCAAGCCATCCTAATTCTTCCTCTCCTATTTCCCTTCACATTCCTATTTCTTGGGTTACTGTCTACTGTAGGACCTTCTTCCTGCTCCATTCTTTACCTGCCCTGTATAAAATGTAGTAGGCCATCTACCTGTATTAAGTACACATAGAGTAAATCGGGTGTATTTATGTTGCTTTTAAGAGAAAAGTCCATATCTTTGTAATGACATCATAGGTTCTTGACTGTCATTGACAGTCTCATTCCCAGATTTTTATTAATCTCTTTATTTTATATTCTAACCACATTCACCCCTCAAATATGGCATGGACATCTAGTCTGTATCTTTGAGGATTGAATAGGATACATTGTGGTAACAAACAACACTTTAATCTCAGTGACTTAAAACAACACAGGTTTACCTCCTAGTCATCACAAGTTGACTGAGGACTCTGCTTTATGTCCTTCTCATTCAGGGATGCAGGCTGACAGCACCTGCAGAAAACAACTGAGAGAAGGGAACATAGAACATACCTTCCTGGCTCTTGTGTGCTTCCATTCAGACCTGATGCATGTAAGTTTTGCTTTCATTCTACTGGCGAAGCAAGCCGTATGATCACACCTACGAAGGAAAGCCAAAGTATACGCAAAGTCACATCTTCATGATTCCGCTTAATCTAAGCTTTCCCTGAAACACTACAGTTTTTTATATAATAAAATCCTTTTCATTTTATATGGAAGAGCTCCCTTTTTACTCCTAATGGTGTTATAATAGAAGCATTGCTAATAATAGCATCACCCAAAGCATCAGTTTTTGAACACCCACTATGTGCCAAGCACTGTGCTAAGTACTTCACAAATATTGTCTTACTCAATCCAGATAAACACCTTGTCATTTGGTGTATGTCTTTTTTGCAGAGAATCAAACTTTGGACCAACGAAGGCTAAAGGGCTTAGCTGTGTTTATATACCTGGAAAATGGACAATTCAAGATATGAATCCTAGTCTGTCTGGCTACAGAGACTAATTGCTCAGAACATTCTACCAGTTTCTAATTTTTTTGTTTGTTTCTCATCCCTTCTGTGTCCTATAAATCTAACAAAAGTGGAACAGTCATTTAAATAAATGGTTTGGTTCATGTATATAGGAAAAAGATTCTATGAAGCCTGGATTCATATTTATAACAGAAATCTTGTTATACTTTGCTTGCCTTTAAACCCTGGCTGAATCTATTGGCAAAGAAAGTAATACCACTGCCCCTGGACTCCAGTTGGCCATTCCTGAAAGTACAAAGGAACAATGGTAATTCAAAAGATTCTGAAACCTCTATGGGGTGCCATTTTAGAGTTGCATGCACCATACAACTGTGCCTCTATGAGGCAAGTTGGCTGCAATATTTGAAATATATCTAGTTTCACTGTATTTTAGCAGCCCATTTACATGTTATGAACTCTGACTACATTAATTATAGCTGTCACTTTCTATAAATAAATATCAGTAACAAATAAAACTAGTATGCAATATTGTTTTGTACTTCTCCTGGCATGCCTCTCAGTAAATGGGTTAGAGTCTTTGATAGTGATTTTACACTGAGCTTGGTTAGTACCAGCATAATTGGTATGAAAGTAAAGAAATTACATCATAATTTTAAGAGCAATATAGCTACCATATGCTTGCATTATAATATAACTTGATTTTGTTTGAGATGACACATACTCTAGGCATTCTTAGAGTAATTTCAATTTATTTAGAAAACTTCTACATGCAATCCATTGGAATGATGCTCAGTTATTTTATTAATTGCTTAATTAAAAAATATATCCATGTTTACTTTCACAATTAATGATAATGAAAAACAAAGTCCCTTAACTTTTTTCAGTGAAATTATAGATTAGCAAAGAGAAAATTCTTAGTGTTGAATACAGAGAACTAACCAAAACAGAAAACATTTATGCTTTTTTCTATGCCATTTTCATGATAACATAAATAAATTTTAAAATTGTAACAATTTTAAAATATCAATAGAACATTTTTTTGTATTTTTTTTACATAATATCAAGTTTCACATGGAAAAGAGTAACATCAAGATTGGCTATGAAGACTAAAATAAAATAAGTGAAATTAAGAGTTGACATGACAATGCCAAAAATACAGTAGTCTTATTGATTAAAATTTGGACACGTGGTTTTCCTTTTGTGTCTGAATCTTTATAAGTAGTTACCAAACATTTGAAAACATCATAGCAAATAATATGGCATAAAAAGAGAGTGGGATTTTTCTGGTCAGTTACTTGATATTTAATTTTTTTAAGATAACATTCTCAAAGATTCAGGATACACAGCCATAAACTTAAAATACATTCAGCAGAGTTTATTAAATTGTCAATAATTCAGAATATAGCTCATTGCTTTGCCACTTCACAGTTAGCTCTATAGGAGTCATTTATCGAGGGCTCAGAGTTAAACATGGGTCATCTACTAGTGTGATTTCAGAGGCATACATCCTTGGCTCACCTAGGCGGCTTGATTTCAGAGGCATACATCCTTGGCTCATTCAAATAATGTTTGAAATTATTTTACCAAGGGACAAAAATCTTTAAACGCATTAATAGAAATAAAGCTTAAAATGTAAACATTCATGGTTGAGGGATACATTAGGTAAGATTTGCAATAAGGCACACATGATGATTTTAGTTTTTTACCCCAAGAGTCCATTTTTATAATTGAAGAGAATGATGTAGATTAAAAACAAGGCCACTCTGCTATGATATATTTTTTTGCTAACTTGGGTGGAGGCCTGAGAACATCCACGCACTATGTAGAATAACATCAAGGAAGTAGACAGGAAGATGGACATTGAAATCTAAAGATAAATGGACACATAAAAATTTATTTACCTACTTGACTTCAATTATCACTTTCATTTGGGTCACTCCCAAATGTAGGTATCTGAATCATGTACAGCACAGCCAGGGGTGAACCTGAGGAGGGGCGAGGAAGGATTAAAGAAAACAGACAAGAGAATACAGTTGGGACCAGGTGGGATCACTGTGCCTGGATGAGGAAACAGTAACACAGCCAGTAAGCTAAAGCTTTATTTTATGATCAGATCACACAAAGCAAAACAAGGACAAGATGTTTACAATGTTCTTGCGATTTTGAAATCTGCTTCTTCCCTGTTGTTACCATTCTCCAAACTCTATCAAGCCGTGTTTAGGCAGCACTTGCTGCATCCCTCATAGCCCACATCCCTTAGCTACCTAGGACTGCAGGGTCAGACAATAAGGTCAAGCATACAAACATAGCCTTTGGCTATAATTGTGCTGGGAGGGCTTTGCCCTCCAAGCTGGGACTTGTATGTGGCTTTGCCACAAGTCAGTCTGAGGCTTGAATCTGTCCAAACCTTGGACATGCCTCTCTCCACTGGTATAATTTATTATTTCTTACCAGTCTTGTAGTTCTACTAGGTATATCTACTATCATCTCAAACTCAATAGATTTTAAAAGGCATTTTAGTCCTAAAATGACTAAACATTTTAGGACTAAAATGTAATGAACATTAGACTGGGAGATCAGGCCTAAGCTGGCAGTCAGACATCTTTCTGGAAGCCCAGGAGCCTTGGGGGATGTTCACTTGCCAGCAGGGAGCAGGCCCAAGGTGCAGTCGGACATCTTTAGCACTGCTGAGGAGGTGGGAGAGGATACCACCACCACCACTGTACTGACAGCCATCAGCCTGGCTTGTGGCTGAGCAGAGCTCCCCCTGTGGGAATGCACTGACCACTAGGAGCAGCTCCTGCATTGAGCATCTGCCCCCTGGTGGTCAGTGTGTGTCACAGTGACCAGTCATTCCCAGTGGTTCTGCTGTTAGAGTCCATTTGCATACTACCCTTTTATTATATAGGATAGAGGCCTGGTGCATGGGTGGGGGACAGTTGTCCCGGATCAGGGTAGGGTTCCTGCTGGGATGCCTGGCCAACCTGGATGAGTGGCTGATGACTGCAGGTTGGCCACAACCCCTTCACGATGGGGGTCCTCCTGGGGTGCCTGGTCAGTCTGGGTGAGGGGCTGATGGCTGTTTGCAGGCTGACCACAGCCCCCAGCGGCCCAAGCTCCCAGTGAGGCTGGCTGGAAGCAGGTATCTGGGATTTATCTTCTATAATTGAAACTTTGTTGCCTTGATCAGAGGTCACAGCTGGCCAGGGCAGGAGGGAAGCTTGACTTCCTCCATCGCCGGGGCAACCAAGCCTCCTACTTGCTCCAGCTCTGTGGCTGCCAACAGCCACCTTGGTTGGGTTAATTTGCATATAGTCACTCTGATTGGCTGGTGGGCATGGCTTGGATGTAGTGGAGGTGCAGTCAATTTTCATGTTTCTCTTTTATTAGATAAGATACAAGGTCTTCCTTTTATTACTCTAAAATTTAGCTTTCTATTCTTCTTCACCATATTTACATCCATCATGTTATCTAGTCTTCATTCTGCATGTCCTTCCCCTTCCTGAAATTTTATGATTTAATGCTAAGTGACTCATCTGGGAAAGCAAGACTGAGGACAAGTTATCTTGTATAGGCTAAGGTGATCCATATAGGAAAAATTCTGAGGCAGGTTGCTGGAAAGTTCGAAAAACAAACAAAAACAATAATAAATGTATACAATATATAAATATATATCATCTAAAATAAAAATAAAATGATATGTTGACAAAATTGATAAGAATGATTGTAATGAGCTAGATTTATGATGTTATGTGAGCATCGGCCTAGTTACTAAAAACTGAAAGAAAAAGTTTAGTAAAAACATTTAAACATGTGATTCAAGATTAAAGGTAAAGTACAGTTACTGTGATTCCACATTTGTGTTCTGTCAGATGGTTAAAGTCCTTTAAGTAAATGGTTATTTTCCTATGCAAAATTGATTCAAACCCATTTGAGGCCAATAGGAGGTGAAAGCAAACTACATCTTTGTGTGTTTGCATTCTACACATGACTCCTAATGGCAACATCAGGAAAATTAACATGGGAAATTCTCGTGTGCTCTAATCAATACTATTGCTTTAGAAGTTAAGAAGAGTATATTTTAGTAGAGGTTCACTTCAGCTATAGAATATAAAAGACAAGTCAGGTAACATATTAAAGTTTAGGTTATTTTAATCTAGAGAAAATTGTAAGAATATTTTTCTAGGAATCTTTGAGGTGGTGGTGATAATTGGTAAGACCCTAGTTATAGCCTTTAAGTCCAGATGCTGAAGAAGGCATGCACTTTGAAAATTTATATCAGCTGCTCTCACTCTGCAACCAGAGAGCTGGCTGAAGAACAAAACAGTGTCTTTCTGTCAGGTCAGGGGTTTAGGAAATCACTCCTTACCTGGCTGCCCTCGTTCTATACCTGTGCTAGTAAACTGGCTGTTAGAGACAGCTGCACAATAGAATGCCAATGCATAGAAAACCAATTTGTCCCTTTTCTTCTTAATAGACAAAATTAGATGTCTGTTTTCTCCCTTTTATACTCTAACATTGACTGGGCTGTGCCTCTCTTTTCTTCCTCTCCCACCCCATTCTCTCTCTTCTGACTCTTCTTTCTTATTTCCTACAAAGGAAAAGATTTATGTAAAACTATCTATGCAAATTTTAAACATGTGGGGGAAAGTTAAAATCTTTTACAGAAATGGTTATTTTCCTATGCAAAATTGATTCAAACCCATTTGAGATGAAATCGACCACATCTTTGTGTGTTTGCATACTACACATGACTCCTCCTGGCAAGGTTGGGATAATTACCATGGGAAATTCATTGTAAGAAATTCATATATATATTGTTGATTTCAGAGAGAAAGAGAAGGAGGAGAGATAGAAAAATCAATGATGAGAGAGAATCATTGATCTGATGCCTCTGGCACATTCCCCACTGGGGATCCAGCCTGCAATGTAGGCATGTACCCTGACCAGAAATTGAACCATGACCTCCTAGTTCGTAGGACTATGCAAAACCAACAAGCTACACTGGCCAGGCTGAAGTGGTTTTAGAGATGGACATACAAAGTAGGAATTCTTGGTTGTTAATAAACGTGCTTAAAAACCAAATTACAGAATAAAATAGTCTACACAACATGCTATCTAAGAGGGCAATGTTACAGATAAAGTGTTACTAATATTTAAAGCCTTCTGACATTTGTATGTATTTGTTTTTTATTTAATACCAAGGGCCCGGTGCACAAAAATTTGTGCACTTAGGAGGTCCCTCAGCCCGGCCTGTGCCCTCTCGTAGTCTGGGACCCCTCGAGGGATGTCCACCAACTGGGGTACTTGGCCAGTCTGTGTGAGGGGCTGATGGTTGTTTGCAGGCTGGCTACAGTCTCTTCAGGGTTCAGGTCCCTACTGGGGTACCTGGCCAGCTTGGGTGAGGGGCTGATGGCTGTCTGCAGGCTGGCCAAGACCCCCAGTGGGATCCCTCACCCCATTGGGGTGTGGCCAGACTGGGTGAGGGGCTGAGGGGCATTTTCAGGCTCCCATTGACTCAATATCTCAGCAAGCCTGGCTGGAAGCAGGTTTCTGGGGTTTGTTTGTCTTCTATAATTGATACACTGTTCCAAGCGAGGCCTGGGCAGGTAACAAAGGTAACGAAGCCCCCTGTCTGCTTGGCTTCTATAATTGAGACAATGTTGCCTTAGTAGTCGCAGGCAGGACTGCTGTTTGCTTCACCTCCAAGGCTTCTATAATTGAGACAATGTTGCTAATATGTTCTTGCCTGAAGCCGGGAGAAACCCAGTGGCCGGCAAACAGTTTTACTCCTGCTGCAATGGAAGCTGCCTGTTTATTCAGCTCTGTGAGTGCCAGCCTCCATCTTGGCTGGGTTAATTTGCCTACAGCTGCTCTGATTGGCTGGTGGGCATGGCTTATGTGTCCCGAAGAAACAGTCAATTTCAATATTACGCTTTTATTAGATAAGATTATTTTTCCATCACCATTTATCCCTCTATACAGTTTATAATAATATTTTTATATTACTTCAAGAAGGAAGAAACATACCAAATTATGAATGAGCAAGTCTCTAGGGCAGTTTGGTTAACAAGCTTCTGTTTCAGAGAAAAACAGATGCATGCATATGGACATGGGATTACTTTCTTGGTGTCTTGATTGATCTTCCCCCAGTGATAGATATTAAAGAGACCCTCTGTCAATTAGACTGTAGGTTAGGAGACTGAAATTTTCAAAGTGCATGCCTTCTTCAGCATCTGGCCTTAAAAGCCATAACTAGGGTCTTACCAATTATCACCACCACCTCAAAGATTCCTAGAAAAACTGAAAGGAGACTCATATTTTGATGGATATGTTCATGCATATATTATTTAGATAGCTGGTGAGAAGACCATTTATGGGGAAAATCATTGTATTCTACTGCAAATGAATTCTTAGGGAGGTGGTGGGAAGGACATAATGAACAGCCAGATTTTTTAAAATTAAATTTGAGACTAGATTTAAAATCTACACTAATAAAAGAGAAACATGCAAATTGGTGTCACTCCACTACACACGCCAGCCAATCAGAGCAACTCTGCAAATTAACCCAACAAAGATGGAGGTTAATTTGCAAACGCAGGCACGGAGCGAAGACTGAAGGCTCTGGCTGGAGTGGAGGCTGAAGACAGAAGACTGAAGACAGAAGACTGAAGAGGCTTAGCTTTTCCACTGCAGCTGCAGTGGACCAACGGCCTGGGTCCCGGGTCCCAGAGGAAAACTGGTGCTAGCAGCCAGGCAAAGGAAGGCCTACTGCATGAATCTTTGTGCAACGGGCTTCTAGTGTTTAATAAACACGTAAAATATATAACTTTGTACAGCCAGTGTGATTCAGTGGTTGAGCATTGACCTGTGAACTGGAGGTCACTGTTCGATTCCCTGGCATCTGCCCAGGGTTGTGGGCTCAGGCCCCAGTGAGGGACAAGAGGGAGGCAGCGTCTCTCTATCTCCCTTTCTCTCTGAAACAAATAAAAATATATTTTTAATGAAAAGAAAACCTAGCTTTTGCTGGTACCATCTCTCTCTTTTAATCTCTTTCTTTAGGTGACAGGTCTGATCTAGTTGAAGTATGGAAAAACCTATTAAAAGAAGAATACATGTGATTAGAATTGGTGGAAGATAGAGAATGATATCTCAGTGGGAAATAAAGTGTTAGCCTTTCTTCCTTATGTAAATTTGAACTAAAGCACACAGTTTTATAGAGTTTTTCATTATCTTGCTGTGTCCTTTTCTTTCTGATAGGGTGGTAATCAGGAGAAAAATTACTATCAAAAGTGTTTATTGTATAACATGTACTTTCTAGACATTATTTCATTTAATGTATATAATAATCCTAAAAGGTGGGCATGATTATGCCCATTAATAGGTGAAGAAGTTGAGGTTTAAAGAGTTTGAGTTATACCCAAATTCACACCTTGTTACAGTCACAAAGCTTGAGTCAAAGCCAGGTGTCCTAATCCCATGGCTGGAGTCCCTACCTACTCTGCTCTGCTACCTCACAAAGCAAGAATTTATGATTTCCTGATGAGAAACAAAGGGAAGGAACTCTATGCTCTGACAGTAATAGAAATGCAAAGATTTGAACGTGAAGATTTTAGTCTGTCCTCAGATTAATGTTATTCAGGTTTCCCAAGATTTTCCACCATAACATATTGAGCATTTGATTTTAAAATTTTCCTCAGAAGTTGTAATGTCTTTTGAAAATTGTACATCTTAACTTAAAAGATGTTTAAGTCAAGTTTTATTTTTTTAACCAAGTTTTCCATATCAATGACCTGGTTAGAAGAAAGCATACTAATAAAAGGGTAATATGCTAATTAGTCTGAAAATATTTTGAACATCCTTCCAGAAGTCCTTACAGACAAAGCCACGGTGGTGGGGGTTGAGGTAGAGGCAGTTAGGGATGACCAGGCCAGCAGGGGAAGGCAGTTAAGGGTGATCAGGCCAGCAGACAGAGTGGTTAGGGGTGATCAGGCAGGCAGGCAGGTGAGTGGTTAGGAGTCAGCAGTCCCGAATTGTGAGAGGGATGTCCCCTGCAGGGATCAGGCCTAAACTGGCCATATAACATTTCCCAAGGGGTCCTGGAATGAAGAGGGTGCAGGCCTAGCTGAGAGACCACCCACCCTCATGCACGAATTTCATGCACTGGGCCTCTAGTTATAATATAAAGCCTAGTTTTATTTTATAAACACATGAAGAACACTAAAGTATGATAATAATCTTTAAAGATATATATGTTTCCTTGTCATGTGGCCACTTATTACCAGAACTTGTTTACCCAGATATTATAAAGTGTTACGTATTATTCTCAAATTCAAAGAGCTATAGGGGCTTCCCACAGAAGATTGGATTTGAATGGGTTCTAAAATGAAGACAACTTGCTTGAAAGTAGATGGTAGTCAGTTGCCACAAGTGCCAAGTGTGTTGTTAAAGATCATTAGCAATGTCTGGTGATCTACAAGGCATGTTAAGAGGCTTTGTAGAAACAGCCATATGGTGATGAACTGGAGTAGATATTAATGCATTCTGATATTAAATTATACGTGACAGTGTATCTGTAGAGTTGCATCTAATTCAACAATATAATATTCACTAAGCAAAAGTATTTTAATGTCTTTTCTAGGTAAGTAAATGGCAGAGTAAGTATACATGCTTCTCAAAAGGGAATTCAAGTATATTTTAATGCTGCTGAAAAATACTAAATAAAGAAAATCCAATTTTATATATCAGTGTTCCAGAACTAACCAGTAGTGAAAACACAATTCTGAAATAAGAAATTTATCAGTTTTCAGGACTATGAACTTGTACAATTTAAGACAGTCAAAATATCATGCCTTCTTTCTTTTTTTGCAGTAAATTATTTAATTAAACAATTGCACATTTACCTATGGACAAAAAAAGTGGACAGAAAGACAAGAATTTTAGCGCTAACCAGTTTGGCTCAGTGGATAGAGCGTTGGCCTGCAGACTAAAGGGTCCCAGGTTCGATTCCAGTCAAGAGCATGTACCTTGGTTGCAGGCACATCCCCAGTAGTGGGCTGTGCAAGAGGCAGCTGGTGGATGTTTCTCTGTCCTTGATGTTTCTAACTCTCTATCCCTCTCCATTCCTCTGTGTAAAAAATCAATAAAATATATTTTTTTTAAAAAGAATTTTAAGTAGGGGCTGGGAGGAGGCACGGAAAGGGAGGGAAATGGGAGATATCTGTAAAGCTATCAACAATAAAAAACATTTTTTTTTAAAAAAAGACTTTCATTGTTGGAGCATTTATTATATATAAGATAAAAGAATAAGTACTTAACAGACATCATTTAATTAAAACCTCTCAACAGCCTTATAGAGGATGCTGTGTTGTTAGTATTTTACTGAAGACAACCCTTAATAGCCAGAGAGTTCCCACAGCTAATCTAATGCTGCGCAGCCAGGGAATGGTGGAGCTAGGAGTCAAGGCTCTGTCCCCACAGTTTCAAGGAAAATCAGTGCCCAAATCTAGATGTTACACTTACTTGTGCCATAAAATTCTGTTCACTCTGTCTAGCACTCGTTATGTAATACATATTTTATGATTAATAATACTCTAAGGTAAAATTTTAAATGATTCTATGGTGCAAAAGTAAGTGTAGTAGCCAGAATACAGTGGTCTCTTAATTTAGGAAATTCCCTTTAATATTTTACTAATACTTAACAAATGTTTTGGTAATGATAAGACAAGGCTAGAAACATGAGGAAAAATAGAAATATAGTTTTTTTTTCCATTTTACCTTTTAAGGTCACTAGTAACAGTTTAATATTTTCACATATATATGTGTGTGTGTATGTGTGTGTGTACATATACACATTTTTACATGAGGTTAATAAATAACTAAACTACACATTTTAATAATTAATTTTTAGTTGAAAAGCTGCATATTGGAAATGAGCATTTTAAATCAATATCATCTTTCAATTTCTGAAAAAAATCAGCTTAATTTTAGTTTTTCTATTCAACATCATACAGGTTACCTTGGGAAAGAGTAGGAAATGAACATGCTACCTCTAGCTATTGATATTGCAAAATATTTAGCTGTCCTAGATAGGTAAGGGCATTTTAAACTAGATAAATAATTTATTTCCTGGCAGTGAATGAAACCCGATTTACCAAAAACAAACAAACCAAAAAATCCAACCCATGGGAGCAATCTTTGTAATAAGATTGCTAATTTACTTCTCTTTCTTTCTCTCAGAATGAATACAAAGTATCTTTATTATCTAAATATTAATTATCAGGAGCTGTACTAAAATATTGTGATATGGAAAAGCAAAAGTCACCCTATGATGAAAATATTCTCTAATATGCAGTCAAGTATATCTTCCCCCGCTAATTTGTTTCTTTAATACCTTCGTATCTCTTTCCAATTTCATAGGAAATCAAATACAATCAGCTTGTGGTAAGTGCTGATCAAGAGACAACAGAAATAGAACTCACATGAATGTTTTATTGCAATTTCCCTCAGAGGCTATGTAGCATTGATGTCTGGACTATTAAGGTTTCAACTTAGCTATACCTTGTGGAGAACGCCATAAATGTTTTTCTCACCAATTCCTTACATAAAGCAGGACACTCAAGCTTAAGTCAAGAGGTTGATTTCTCCTACACAAAAACAGTATGATTCTTTTCACACCCCTGCCAGAGGCAATTCTGGCTGTATTTAATTCCTGAATGTACAGTTCTTTGAACTTCTATTCACAATCTTCGAGGGGAAAATTAATGTGCTTTATGTCAAAATACAGTATCTTTTTTTAAAAAATTTGTTTTATTGCTTAAAGTATTACAAAGAGTATTAAATAAGTATCCATTTTTCCCCTTGACCTTCCCCCCTCCTCTCTTACCCTCCAGTGTCTTGTGTCCATTGATTATGCTTATATGCATGCATACAAGTCCTTCAGTTGATCTCTTAATTTCCCCCCAACACTCTTCTTTCTTATTAAGATTTTATTTTTTAGACTGGTTTTTTAGAGCACTGCAAATTTACAGGAAGGCACAGATATTATCCATAGCCTTCTCCTCTACACATGCATAGCCTCCCCCATTGTAAACATCCCATATTAGTGTGGGATATGTATTCCAATTGGTAAACCTATGCAGACACATCATAATCACCCAAAGACTGCAGTGTTCACTGTGTTTCACTCCTGATGGGGTTGGAGAAATGCATGATGACACGTTTTCATCATTATGGTGTGATGAAAAATTTTTCACTGCCCTGAAAGCCTCTCTGCTCTGCCTATTCACCCCTCCCTGCCCACCAACATTTAGCAAACACTGTTCTCTTTCCTATACCTGCAGTTTTGCTTTTAATGAATGTTCTATAGTCAGAATCATACAACATGAAGTATTTTCTAACTGGCTTCTTTCACTTAGTAATATGCATTTAACTTCTCTTCATGTCTTTTCACTGCTTGGTAGCTCGTTCCTTTTCAGTACTGCATACTATTCCACTATCTGGGTGTACCATGGATTAGTTATGCATTCATCTACTGGAAGGCATCTTGATGCTTCCAAGTCGTGTCAGTTATGAAGAAAGCTGATATAAGCATCTGCGTCCAGGTTTTTAAGTGGATATTCATTTCCAACTCCTTTGGGTAAACACCAAGGAGTGTGACTGCTAGATCATACCATCAGAGTATGTTTACTTTTACAAAAACTGACACACGGCCTTCCGAAGTGACTGTAGCATTTCATGCTCCCACCAGCAATAAGTGAGAGTTTCTGTCACTGCACATCCTTTCCGGCATTGGGTATTGTCCGTGTTCCACAGCTGGACCATTCTAATAAGTCAGTACTGGTATCTCATTGTTGCTTTCATTTGCATTTCCCACATATTACATGGAAAAAGGGACGTTGAAGCTGTAATTAAATTGAGGATATTCATGTCAGGAAGCTTTCATGGATTATCCATGTGGATCTGATGTAATTCCTCACAAGGGTCCTCATAAGAGTCCAATAAGGGGATGTGTTGAGAGAAGGAAAGAGAGAGAGCGACTTAAATATGCTACAAGTGGCTTTGAAGCTGGGGAAGTGGTCCTGAGCCATGGCAAAACATATTTTTGCCTACAGCCTCCATAAGGAACACGGTCTTTCCGACACATTAGCTTGAGTCCTTCTGGCCTTTAGATACATAAAATAATAATTTATTACAGCTGCAATAGAATAAAAATACTGACATACTTGGCCATAACAAGAAAGCTAGCTTGGATGTGCACGCACACACACACACACTGTTAGTCTAGGACTATCGTGTCACTGAATAATGCCAGTTACCAATTATTTTGTAAGAAATAGCTAAGGTACTATTGGCTGTATATATTTTCTGTACAGTGTTCTAATCATGCAGAATATAATGAAAAATTCTTTTTTATTCCATCAGCAAAGTGTTCTGTTCTATCTACTTTCAGCAAATCACTAATTTGAAAAACCAACGAACAATGACAAAAGCTGTCGTGTGTGTGTCATTCCTGAACAGCCAACCACGTTCCTAGTTTTCAAGTGTGCACTGGGCTCTTAGGCTCTTCCTACCCCTAAACATAGAACAGATTAAGGTGCCAAATAAGGCCTTCTTTAAGGTGTTATGCTCAACTACACAGGTAATAAAAACCAACCGAACAGTGTTTCTTGAATAATTTTGTGTTCAATCACTCTGGGCATGTTCTCTTATGTATGTGCCTATATAAACGTGTGTGATGTGTGTGTGTGTTTTATCAGAAGATAATGTTTGTATTTCTTCTTGTTCTGTAATGTAGAGGATTTCTTGCTTTATGACAATATTGCACATTTACTTGATGCCTGACCGAAAATATGAGGCCTTTGGTCATGAGTTTCCAGAAAGAAAAACAATTGGTGTTCACCAGAATCTTGCTCACACAGCATCCAGCACAATGCAGGGACCTGTGTTTATTATAAATGTAATGAGATGTATGATGGTGGTGGTGGTGATGATACAATAAAGTTATTCCTCTTACTTTGTACTATAGTGTCTATGGACAAAAAGTCAAAGCCTAAATATGCATTTACAAGTAAAAAAAAAATCTCATGAATTCAAAAAAGGATTGATTAAATCTGTTAATATTCAGCTAATAGATATTCTAATCCACACTAAGCCCATAAACACAAACGCCCGGGTTATTAAAGACACATGGCGCTGAACTGTGTGCATGATTGCTCTCTGGTAATCTAGCTGCCCAAAGAGCTCTAAAATGAAATGTAACAAATTCGATTAGCATCCTCATCTGAGTGCTAAATATCTCATTGCAACCCACAGCAGCCAAGGAAACCTCAAGGTCTGCTACTGCTGGGAATTGAGAGGGGGTAGGCCAATTCCGAAGCATTTACAATGTTAGTGCATCCCTTCTCCCATACTCAGCTATGCAACTGTCTCATTTTCTTCATTAAAATCCCAGTTCTGGTCACTCTAGTCTGTCTTTGGCAATAAGCGAGTCATTAATCAAACTCCAAGGAACAGTTAAAAGAATTCCCTGTACGAGCCGCTATCTGTAGTGTAATTTTAGACCTCTAGCAGCCATGTTTCACAGGCCCCATGAACTCACATATGTGCAGGGACAGTCGAACTGCCTTCATGAAGAAACTGGAACAGGTTTCTGAAAGGATTCCAAGACGTGCTGTCCTCCCAGACCTCTTCTAGCTCTGTTGCTCTCATTGAAATCCTGCTATGTCCCTCCTTACCTTCTTTCTTCCTGTCCTTTTGAATACAGCATGATAAAACATTTTCTAAATGTCACAGCCTCATCTGGGCCACAGTATTTTGGAGCAAAAATTCTAAGGAAGGAAAGAATCGAGGCTGCTGTTGCAATTTTTTTGTTTGTTTGCTTGCTTTTAAGTCACTTTTACAATAAGGTATCATCCAAATAACTTGAATACAAATCTATAAGCCATTAAAAGAAGTGAAAAAAAATGAAGATAAAGCTTGTTTTCAAAGAGACCAAAATAAAACACAGCACAAATAAGAGAAGGCAGAACGATAGCCAAACTTAAAAAAAATTGCATCTTGCCATTGTAATCTGAATTGACAATGTTTTAAACTAGCATATATGTGGGGCAGAGGAAAGGAGAGGAGGGGAGGGGAGGGGCGGGGAGAGAAGGGGAGGGAGAGAGAGAGACAGAGAGACAGCGAGAGAGAGAAGAATAGTTTTAGTCTGAACACTGAAATGTGATTTGATTATTGCCAGTTACCTACAGATCTGCAGTCACAGGCTGTAAGAATGAATTAACCTATATGGCAGGAAGCAACCAGATGGCTCTGATCATGAGTCCCCACCTCACGCCCTGCTCACATATTTATGTGCCTGCCAATAGATCCTCAGTCTTCCTTTATTTCTTCATCTAGTTAACCTACCTAATTATTTCACCAAATCTTTTATGTACAAAAGCTGAAGCACATTTTTTGCATCACTCCCTGAGAACTAAAAAAAAAAAAAAAGTAAATAAACTTTTATTACTATTTCTGTGTTAAAATGACCACCAAACATGTTTAGAGGAAAATACATTTTTAAAAATTCAATTAAAAAATGTTTCCAGCCCTAACCGGTTTGGCTCAGTAGATACAGCGTCGGCCTGCAGACTGAAGGGTCCCAGGTTTGATTCCGGTCAAGGGCATGTACCTTGGTTTCGGGCACATCCCCAGCAGGGGGTGTGCAGGAGGCAGCTGATTTATGTTTCTCTCTATCGATGTTTCTCTCTATCCCTCTCCCTTCCTCTCTATGAAAAATCAATAAAATATATTTATAAAAAATGTTTCCATCTTGGAGAAAAGTACTTATTTCCTAGCACAGATGTATATGCATGTGTAATACATTAGTGCCCCTTCATTGGCAGGACAGATGTTCCAAAATCCTCAGTGGATGCCTGAAACTACAGGTGGTACCGAGCCCTATATATACTGTTTTCCCCTATATATACCTACTTATGATAAAGTTTAATTTTAAACTAAACACAGAAAGACATTAAGAATAAGAACTACTAATGAACTAGAACAATTATAACAAATCCTGTAATGACAGTGATGTGAATGTAGTCTCTCTCTCTCTCAAAATACATTATTGTGTTGTACATAGCCTCCTTCCTGTGAAGATGTGAGATAGTAAAATGATAACCCTGTATGGATGAGGGTTACTTGAATACAAGCATTGCAATACAACATAAGGGGTGAGGAGGTGCTACTGTATACAATTTACATGTATTTAATACTTTTTAATGTTACATAAGAAACTAAATGCTAGGCCAGTTCTCAACCCACGTTCCTCCTGATTATACTCCACAAGCATATGCTCCAGTATCAGAGGGAACACGTTGCCACTTTGAAAATGCATCTAATGTTTAAATTACCTAGTTTTCATAAAGCATGACCCCTACACACCACCTGGCTGCTTCTTTCGGTGTTTCAGCTAAAAATAAAAATAAAAATCACTGATTGATTCTCTAATGGAGGACTTTCCAAAGAATCGTCAAGAGGATCAAGGTGGCTCCCAGCATTGCTCAGGCTGGTGACCCTGTCTCCCCTGAGACTCAGTGGATCCCGCTAATGAGGCTTCTGCACAAACTCCCTTCTTAGATGTGCTCATGCGTCCCCATGTTCCCACAGAGCCACTGAAGACGATGTCTGGCAGAACTAAAGAACCACTGGGGAAGAGCAGGCGCTGTGCCAGGGGCAAGCCCACTGGACTGTCCGTGGGCTGCAGCCGCCCCCTGTTGCATGCTGCAGTCTAGGTTGGGACAGTTGCTGAGAAAGCAAAGGGACAGTGTTTTCAGGAGGTTTCTCCAAGACATTTTACTCGCTTTCCTTTGGAGATGTTCAGTTCCACTCTTTTCCTTCTGTTGATCAGGAAAAGGATTCCGCGGCTATGACATAATGAAATTTGTTCTAGTCCTCCAGTATTTTGTTTTTAATTTAAATATATTTTTATTTATTTCAGGGAGAGGAAGAGAGAGAGAGAAACATCAATGATGAGAGAGAATCATTCATCAGCTGCCCCCTGCACACCCCCCATTGGGGGTTGAGCAGAAACCAGGACATGTGCCCTTTACCGGAATCAAACCCGGGAACCTTCAAATCCTCAGGCCAACACTCTCTCCCACTGAGCCAAACCAGCTAGGGCATAGTCCTCGAGTATTCTTTAGAAAAACAAAACAAAACAAAACAAAAAAACTGCTTCAAGTCCTGATAAAAAGATGCATGGAGCGCTTTTTTGTTGGCCAGCACAATCAGCCTAAGAATAAACATCTTCTCTCGGAGGGTGTTCCTCCAGGACAGCTGGAAGGCCATACGTGTCCTTCCATAAGGCAGGCAATAGAAGAGCTGTCAGGGATGTGCAGCACCATGGTGCGATGGTGTGGACATCTGTGCACGTCTTTCCCGCGTGGGCTCAATGGGGAAAGGCAAGGCAGAGATGTGATTAAACTTGCCTAAAAACTCAAGTATGGCTTCAGCTCAGTAATTTACAGTTTCACCTCTTTGAAAATCAGATCCACCTAATATTCATAATGCCAATCTTTCCCTTCATTTAAATCAACGTCTCTCAGCTCCAGCACTATGGCCCTTTTGAGCTGGACCCATCTTTGTTGTCAGGGGCTGTCCAGTGCATTGTAGGATGGTTAGCAGCGAGCCTGGTATCGAACACTAGATGCCTGCATCACCACCACCCCTATACAGACAGTCAAAAATGGCTCCAGACATTACCTTATGCCCCTTGGAGCCAAATTCGTCCCAGTTAAGAACCACTGTGTTAAACGGACTACCATACCCAAGCAACTTCGATCAATATTTGCCTTAACTTTTTCCATTTAAACACGTTTCTTGGACTCAAAATGAGAAATAAAGAAAGGAAGACTGATTTCAATTTAAACGGTGTAAAAAAAAATAGAGCGAGAGAAATTTTAAGAAAATGCAAGAACCAAGCTCTTCTAAGGAATAAAACTATAGACTGCATTAAATGCTCAGCATTGAATCTCTTTAAAAGGAAGAGTATGGATTGTATGTGGTCCAGGTCTGAATGGCCAGAGCCGAAGCAGGGGAGGTGTTTTAGACTACTGAGTTCACTGCAGACCAGCCTCCTGATCTTCAATGGTGAAGGCATATATTACAAAGCAGTAGTAATTATGGACCCCATAATTATGTCAATTTTTAATTATATCCATGTAGATTATCTAATTCATTTCAATAAACATACACAGAGCATTTATTAAGTGCCGATAATTATAATATATTCTAGGGTTACCAACTTGACTACAAAATATTTCTGACCTTTAAAGACTTCACATTCTATTCGAGTAAGACCTTATTTGAGACTGTAAATCTCTACTATTGTGTAATTTAAAAAATATGGGATACTAAAGTTGTTGAAAAGAAATGAGGATTTAATCAAAGTTGTGGAAACTGGATTTAGTGATGATATTTACCTGGGAGATGAGTGTGGCCTCTGACAGGAGGGAAAAACTGCTGGTCACCCGTTTGTTATGTTGCAAACAGCAAGCAATTATAATATTGTGCAGTGACATGATTGCCTTTGTTTTAAAGAACAGAACATTGAGATACAGAAAAGTGAAGTAGCTTACTTAAGATCATTCAGAATTTCAACCTTTACTTTTCCAATGTCAAACTTATATGTGTGTTTTTTTTAATTTAGAAATAATTGCAAACATTCAGAAATAAAAAAGCTCATGGAACACTTATGTCGTTATAGAATAGTCACAGGGATGTAAAAGTACAGCATAGAGAACATAGTCAATAATATTTTAATAATTCTATATGATGTCATATGTGTATGAGATTTATTGGTATAATCTCTTAGTGAGTTCAGTGATGTCTAATCACTGGGTTGTACATCCGAAACTAATATTATGTTGTATGTCAACTAATTGAAAAGTAAAAAATTATTTAAATTTTAAAAAAGAATACCCGTTCTTTTTTTAATATTAACAGTTTTACCTAGTAGTAACAGTTTTCCCCATTTGCTTTGCCATACTCTTTCTTTCTCTCCTTTTATATGTATAAGGAAAGAAATATTAGTAATATACAATATATTTTATAAGAATTAATAAAATATAACACATTATATGTATTATATTAATATATTAATATATCATGTTATATATCATAAATTAATATATATTATGCATATAATATTTTTCCTGAACCACTTGAGAGCATGGAGATGAACAGCAGTATGGTTACTGTGGGGAGGGGAGTGTGGAGATAGGAAAAGGCATAGAGGGGATACATGGTGATGGAGAAAATAAAATGAAAATGAAAAAGAGAGTGAGTTTCATACATAATGGCCACTTATGCTAAATTCCTCAGTATGTTATTTCTAACAATAAGGATATTCTCATGCATAACTACAATACAAATATCTCTATAGTAAATTTTAATATTAATACAATGCTTTTATATAGTTTCACAACTATATTCCAAATCTTTCAGTTAACCCAATAATGTTCTTTTAATAAAATTTCCCTCCAGTACAGAATCCAGTTTAGAACCAGACATTGTATTTTGTCATCATGCCTATTGCTTCTCCTTTGATCTGGAAAAGTTCCACAATCTTCCTTTGTGTGAGTGACATTGGCATTTTTGAGGAATATCACCTCCTTCCCTCTTCTTAGAATGTTTTTCATTTGAGCCTGGACAATGTGGCTCAGTGGTTAAGAGTCAGACCTATGAACCTGGAGGCCATAGTTCAATTTCCAATCAGGTCATATGCCCAGGTTGGGGGCTTGATCCCCAGTAGGGGGCATGCAGTAGGCAGCTGCTGAAAACTGTTTTGATGCTGGAAACTGATTGTTTTTAACCTACTTTGGTTGCTCTGAAAGGTCAGAGCTATGCATCCATTGTTTAAGTTGAAATATTGTTAATTACAGCAAATCCCCACTTGTAAATTACATGTAAAATTCTTCCTTGGAATTTCCTGCCTAAGGATATGGTTGTTTTCTCAGAGACTCAATAAAAGGCTGGTGAGACCCAGGCATCAGTGGGCAATCTACCTTGGTAGAGGAAAGATGCCACACCTGGTCCCCCATTATTCCAAATTGATTCTCTTCTAGTCCCTCTCTCTTCATTTTTTGTGCGGCTTCCTTCAGAACTCGAACCCTGAACAGGAACCCTGAACCACGTTGGACGTGTAAGGGGCTCCAACAGGCAGCGAGCAATGATCCTCACTCATCACTGATATTTCTCTCTCTCTCTTTCCCTTCCTCTCTGAAATGAATAAAAATAAAATTTTGAAAAGAATGTTTTTCGTTTGAGGTTTGTCTGAAGACTCTTCACAATTAGACTCAGATTTATCACTGGCAGGAGTGCTGGGTTCTTGAGGGTGTCCTTCCCAGGACATAGGTGGGAGGCATATGATGTCCTTATGCCTTTTATTGATGATGCTCATTTTGTACAAAATTGTTAACATGTCATCCCATTTCTCCACAGGATAGTTGCTGTTTTTCCTCTTACAATTGCCAAGCAGTCTCTGGGAAGACACCTCAGGACAACACAAACATCCTTCCCTTTAAAGGTCTCTCTAGAGTTAGCACACATGGATGCTTTCCTGAACCAACTCCAGCAAGCCTTCATGTTTACCAGTGAGCCCTGGGCACTCTACAGTAAGTAAAGCTGGCCCTTCTCTCTCATTCCTTTGTCTATTTACTTTTTATTTAAAAGTGGGAATGCTTATTTTTTAGAGATGACCCATAATTTATTGCCATCACTCATTATTATGGGCACAAATTGTTCTATATTTAAACAGAGGGAGATTTTTCAAACTGAGCTAGTGTCTTTGTAACATCCTCCTTTGCTTTTTAAAACACATTCTAATTTTTTGGTATAACAAGATGTCCCTGCCTCATCTTGTACCTATCTTGCCCCAATTTTTAGAATTACTGTTTCCTTTCAGTAGGAGATGGATGATAGCGAGCAAGATGTGAGGCAATAAGTACAGCCTCATTACTGCTGGGTGTTGTTGCTTTTAGACCTAGCTGCTATTTAGAGCTATGCATTTGTGGAAATAACTACATATATACATATACACGATATAACTTACCTATATGTCACATAAATATATACCTAGAAATGTATGCACATGTTTTAGAAATCATGAGCCTACACCAATACCTTCAATTATATTCCGTCCCCTCAACAAGATTTTTATTGTCTTCCCCAGTCCTTATTTAAATATCTCTTCTACTATAGTGAGAACTCTAACTCCCACAATATCAATATATTTACTTATTTGCTTAATCCTATAATACTGTAATAATCCTATCATATAATCCTATAATAGCTTCAGAGTTACCGTGTCCATAGCATTAAAAAAAAAAGAAGTTCAGGATTTATTTGTAGTTTTCCCCACCAATATGTCACTAAAGATTGAAATATATATAAAGATTGAATTAGACATTTTTTCTTCCCCTCCAGTGTGGTTAAGATTTATTTGTGTTTGCTTCAGGTACTTTTTAGTTCTAATTTTTTTTTCTAAAAAACACTATTTAGTATAAAATTACTTTATTACAAATAACCTTTTGCAATATAAAAAAGTACACTGTTTTATTTTAAAACCAGTGGTTCTCCATTGTTTTAACAGTAGTAAAATAAAATAACCTTTCACATTAAAATTATGCTTTTGGGTTTAAAAATGAGAAGTGACTTTCATTCTTGTCATTAAATGTTTCAATTGCATGGATTAGGATGACATGCAATTGACTAAATAGTCTAGTAAATAATTCCTTCTGAGGCCATTTCTCTCTGAATGGAAGTATTTTACACAAAGTGCACTTTTCAACCAGTGACCATGGGGATCTGACCCAGGAATGTCAGCTGACAGGCTCAGGGTCTCATCAGCTCCACAGGTTCTCCACATTATTAATAGTGTAAACTTAATTAAACTGATGGCATTATAAATCCAGCTGTTGTGATTTCTGGGTCTATCCAGGATGTCATATAGTGTGCAATGTTATAAAA
The DNA here is from genome assembly GCA_004026665.1 of Murina feae. Lineage (NCBI taxonomy): Eukaryota > Metazoa > Chordata > Mammalia > Chiroptera > Vespertilionidae > Murina > Murina feae. Next base: position 91,202 of record PVJC01001483.1, read on the forward strand.
AGTTGCATATTTAGCATTTGACAGCCTTGGATTAAATTTATTTTTATCTGCACATCTTCAGAAAATATACATTTCCTAATCTATATATTTACGATTGTTGTAAATAGAAGAGAAACGTATATACTTTTTCTTATATTCTTACTAATGTGTATATGTTTCTATCAAACACTTATTGGTGCTAACTCCTTTCCTTTTCATCATCATCTTTACAACAATCTTAATTACTCTTGGCTAAATTTGTAGGCCACACACAAAATCATACACTTTTAGGCCCAAACTAGACAAATCTTTTCTCATACATAAGTAGTTACCTCTGCTATATCCTGAAGTTGTACATTATAGGCAGACCTTGAATTGTCACTGCAATATTTACTTTCTAGAAATAACATCATCAGGACTAAGGAAATCTCACCCACTTTCCTCCTTGGTCCTTCCAGGTCTCATGCTGATTAATTGTGGGCACATCATTTTCTCTCAGGGCCAATTGCAAGTTCTATCAGGAAAGATGTGGTCCAGTTCCCAGATGCTGGCTAAGATTAATACAACACATCTCAAAATGGCGTTATTTTATTTTTCGGCACTCACCTGATAACCAAGTGAGGCTGCTGACACTGGCACCCAAAGAACCAAAGGATCCATAGTCCCCAGATCTGCCCATGACCAACAATGGACAAGGTATAAGTGAAATGCACACTGACCTCCACCTCCCTGAGTAATTTTCTTCCTCAGATTCCATCAGTGGGACTGTGCTCTAAGCGCCTTCCGAGGTCCTGGCTCCCTCGCGCACCCTCTGCTTGTGTTTATCTCTTCCATGCCTCATGTCCTCCTCTTTCACTGATGCTTTCTCAGACCTACCTTCCCTTACCTTCCGAGCCTGATCTCATGATCCGCTTCTAGGGAAAACTAAACCCAAGCAACTAGCTGTCTTTTCACCTACTTTTCTAAAGGATGAAATAAAAAGGTCTATCCTCACTAGCATGTCTTGTTTTAGTTTCCAATCTTTTTGACAAAAGTACACTCTCAGAATAATTAATAACCTTCAGGCATTGGGAAGTCGAAAACCATTCTATGTCATCAGATGCACCCAGTTTACCTTAGGAGAGTGATCACTCACTTCCCATCATCTGCATTTGGGAACTCCTTCAGGACAAATCAGTAGGTCTGTTCTCTCCAGCTCCATGAATAAAACCAGTTGCTTGGTATCGGAGAAAGAGCCCTGCCCAGAGATAAATCCCTGCCTCCACTCCCAGGGGCAGGAAATTGCTGAAGCTTTTAAGTGACAGTGGCAGCATCACTTTCCTTTGAATACTACTTTTTAGGTGTGTTTACAAACAGGGATTCAAGCTTAGCCATCTTTATTCATCTAGCATCTTGCAGAGGCTGGTATGGTTGAGAAATAGTTGTTTATCTCAAATTCAATGGAAATGGCCCCTCTAGAAAGTCTGCAGTTATAATCTGCTACACCAGCCAGTGCAACTCTAAGGTCCTTAGTTAAAATAACAGCTACACTTTTTTTTTTTTATTTCATTGCTTAAAGTATTACAACAAGTGATAGATAAGTATTACAACAGATGATAGATAGATCTCCATTTTTCCCCTTGTCCTTCCCCCCCTCCTCCCTAACCCCCAGTTTCCCGTGTCCACTGATTATGCTCCTATGCATGCATGCAAGTCTTTCAGTTGATCTCCCAACTCCCCTGCAACCATCCCCAACCTTCCAGCTGTAGGATGATAGTCTGTTCAAGGCTGCTCTGTCTCTGTATTTGTTTATGTTTATCATTTTGTAATGGTCTTTATTATCCATAAATAAGTGAGGTCATGTGGTATTTTTCTTTCATTGATTGGCTTATTTCACTTAGCATAATGCTCTCCATTTCCATCCATGCTGATGCAAATGGTAAGAATTTCTTCT